>PVKE010033233.1:0-18040 GCA_004027555.1 Craseonycteris thonglongyai
GAAGGGGAACTGATACTGAGTGATGGGCACATAATACGATGCATGAATGATGTGAGGTGGACTTGTACATCTGTAAACTGTCTAATTGTTACCAACCAGTGTAACCTCATCAAATTTAACAATAAATTAAAAAAAAAAAAAATATTCTGAATTACTGATTGACATTTGAAGATTGGATCAGTTTCACACACAAATCTAAATAGATATCCATCTTCTCTTAAGAGATGGGGAGATTGGCGAGACCAGGCCCATGCTTTGAATGCTCTCTAATAGTTGAGTGACTATTTAACCATTATTGAATGGCAGTTGTGTTTCTCCAATGGTGATGCCCCTCCTCGGGATGCCACCCTCTCCACTGTTCCTCATTCTAACAGTCAGTGTCCCCTGCATTTGTATCAGCAGACTTCTCTTTGGATGCATCAGATTTGCCAGCCTGATTCTGTTTGTTCTAAATCAGAATACAAATTGTAGCTCCTCTCAAAGAGGAAGTGGGGACTGGTTCAGGGTTCAGTTCCCCCATTCCCAGATGTAGGCCATGTGCAAGAGTGTGTACACTTGGAACATGTCCTACCGCCTAACGATAGATCTGCAGTAAAACTTCAGAACGGCTTTGTTATTTCTTAGGCTTGTAAGCAAATGGGAAAAGCACTTTAGAAACTAGCACACTGTACCCTTGGTTGTTTGACAAATAAGGACACAGATAACTGTAAACCATTTTATCCTGGATATATGACATTCTAATTTCTATACTTTGATCTAGTTTCTATTTTCATCTACACTTCAAAAAGTTTTTTTTTAACTTCTGAAAATGAAAGAAAACATGCAAATGGCTATATCTAATCCCAAATGTGGTTTAAAGTGGCTTTAGGCCCCCATGATGTCCATCACACCTCCCAAGGCAATCCTCTAAGCCATAACTGTCATGCAAACACATATCCAAGGGATGCCTTCTGCCTCCCCATCTTCAAAACAGATTAGCATTCTAAGACACTCACATACAGAAATACTGGAGTGTTCCCTTAGAGGATATTTGAAACAAATCATATGAAAAGTAAGTTCTCTCAGTCAACGCCCAGGTCTCCACCTGGAAGATACCACTACTAACATACTCTTTCTACCCTTTTTGAAGGTTTTCTTTCTTTTATCTTTTTTAAATCTTTTCTTTTTTTTTTTTTTAATTAAAAGCAGGACCAAGAAATTGCTGTTACAACAACTTGAAGGCAATAAAATCATAGTTTCTATCTGTTGCTGGTATACTACTCCCTACAAAACTTTCACCAACTAGATATTAGGGGGGGAAATCATTTAAACTGTATTTTTAGGCTAAATTTCCTAATTTGAATAATCTCTCCCAGTATTTCAGACTATTGAATAGAGAGAGCCAGTCTGTCAGCTTTCATGCCCTTGCCCTTGGCTTCCCCAAGTTGTTTCCATGATTACAAGGTAAAGGTCTCTCCCATGTGTGTTCTCAAACTGGAGACATTGAAATATGAGCAGCCCTTTACCCAGGTGACCACTGTCATCCTGCTGCTGTGAACTTCTTCCCACAGGTTATAAGTTATTCATTGTACAGATATTACTAAGTAAATAAAACACATCAGACACTTCTGTAGATACTGGGCTGAAGTGGTAAAACCAAAGATTCTAATTTTCAGAGTTTACATTCTAGCCAAACAGTAAACAAATGAATGAAAGATTGTTCATTTAATTGTTGTAAGGCCAATAGGGGAACAAAAAGTAGAGAAGGGGATCGGGATGGGTGCTATTATTAAAAGGTCATTAGGGAAGGCCTCTTCTGAGAAGGTTACATTATAGAAAAGATGTGAGCTCATGCACCATACAATTATCTAGAGAAGGAGTGACAAGCAAGGCACATAAGCCACCTTGATCCGTCGTCTATTTTTGTACGTCCCCTGAGCTAAGAACGGTTGTTACATCTTTTAATTGTTGAAAAAAATCAAAAGAGTATTTTGTGCCACATGAAAATTATACGAAAATTTCAATTTCAGTGTTTATAATTAAAGTTTTCTTGAAACACAGTCATGTCTCTTTGTGTATTGCCTATGGCTGCTTTCACACTAAATTGCAAAGATGAGTAGTTACAACAGAGATCTGGTATGCAAAGTCAAAAATATTAACTTTTTGGCTCTTTTCAGAAAAAGCTTACTAACCTCTGACCTAGAGCAAGAGTATTTCAAAAGATCTTTTTTTCTTTATGCCATTTTTGAGTACCTATAGACTTTCAAGTTAGATCTTTATTATGGATTTTATCCTTCACTGTTTACAAATACTAACTTAATTTAATGATTTGCATTGAATTAAAACTTTTTGATATTAATATTATGATCCATAACTTAGTTTTGGTGGTATTCACCTGGTATGTCTTCGGCCCATCCTAACTCATTCTTTCTAATTCAGGTGTCAATGCCCTTCATCCAAAGAGAGCAAGAAGTCATGTATCATTGAACAAACTTGGGTTTATAAGTCATTGCAGTAGGGGAGCCCATATGCCATAAGGAACTATACAAGGGCTGTCTGGAAAAACTCCAGTCATTGTCAATATAACAGGAACATTTACATAGCTGGATACTTTATAGACAGCCCTCAGAGAGCGTGTCTCTGTAAGAGGGTGTTATAAGATTTAGACTTATGAGAATGTTAGGTATTTGGAAGAGGACTCAGGGAAGTAGGGTTTGGTTAGGATTAGATAATATAATGAAGTGGGAGAAATTTTATGACTGTATCTTTAAAATTATTTGTGATATGAGAAGAATTGAAACAAACCTAAGCTATAATTGGTAAAACAGCAGCAGTCATACATATTAACCATATTAATCATGGAAGGGGTATATCTGAGAACTGTTGTAGTTTGGGCAATCTTCTTTCTTATCTGTGTTCAGATATGACTACAAAGTAGTTTTGTTTGTTTTGATCCATTACGGTAATGGAGTGACGTTCTGATGGTGGTGTTACATTCAATAGAAGAATAGCCAGATCCTTCTGGTAACACTAAGGCCTACATCAGGGTGTCCAACATTTTGGCCTCCCTGGGCCACATTAAAAGAAGAATTGTCTTTGGCCACATATAAAATACACTAACAACAACAATAGCTAATGAGCTAAAAAAAATCCCCAAAAAATCTCATAATGTTTTAAGAAAGTTTACGAATTTGTGTTGGCCACATTGAAAGCTATTCTGGGCCACATGTGGCCCACAGGCCACAGGTTGGACAAGCTTGACCTAGATGATACAAAAAACAAGGCAATCAACAATTCTTTAGTCAAATTATCCCTCAAAAATGGAGAAATAAAGACATTTCCAAATAATCAAAGATTAAGAAAATTCATTGCTAGGAAACATGCTTTACAAGAAATACTAAAGGAATTTCTTCAGGCAAAAAGGAAATGACATCAAACAGAAAATTAAATCCATATGAAGAATAAAAAGCACCAGTATGGATTATAAAACTGGAATTAACAAAGAAACAAAAACTCATAGACACAGTCAATAGTTTGGTGGTTACCTGTGGGTAAAGGGGAAGGTGGGTGAAAGAGCTGGGAGGGAAGGAGAGTTGGGAGTGGGCACCAGATCTCTGGTGGTGAAGGGAGAGCTGGTTCTGGGTGGTGAGCAAATAATGCAATACATAGACAATGTAATGTAGAATTTTACACCTGGAAACTATGTAATTGTTACCAACAAATGTCACCCCAATAAATTTAACAATTTACAAAAAAAAAAAAAAAGGCTCCAGTAAGGTGATTACTTAACTATAAAAGAGAATATGAATATATTTTTATCTTTTCTTCTCTTGACTAATGTAAAAGTGCACAAAACAAATATAAAACTCTTTATAATTTCTACCATATAATATTTAAATTTATAATATATATGACAACAATAACACAAAGGATAAGAGAAAGGAGGGTGCCATATTAGAGTAAAATTTATTTTATTGAAATTAGTTAGCATTAATCTGAAGTAGATTGTTTTAAATTAAGGTATATGTTGTAATCTCCAAGGAACCATTTTTTTAAAACTCCAAAAAAAAAAAAAGTTTTACAGAGGGATTAAAGATTCATTTAATGCTTAAAAAAATAAATAAATAAAAAGGCAGTAAAGGGGGAAGGAGAACAGTAAAAAGCAAAGCAGCTGATTTAAATTGAATCATATTAACAATTATACTAACTGCAAGTGTATTAAACACACTGATCTAAAGGTTGAAATTGGCAAAATTATATATAAGACACAACCATATTCTATCCATAAGATACAAACCTTTAATTTCAATAACACAATGAGGCTGAAAGTAAAAGAATGTGGAAAGCTATACCAGGCAAATAGTAACCATTATGATAGCTAGAAAAATTATACCAATATCACACAAAAAATTCACTTTCAGACCAAAAAAATGATAGTCAATTCAACAGGAAAATAGAAAACATAAACATATATGTAACTAAAAACATACCCCCCAAATACATGAAGTAAAAAAAAAAAAGACAGAACTGAGAGAAAGAAGGATTTCAACAATAATAATTAGAAATTTCAACACAGGGAATGCTGGGATGGCTCAGCGGGTAAAGCGCTCACTTTGAAGCCCCGGGGACCGAGGATCGAATCCCGGCCCCGGCTCATGCAGACCCACATGCTGAACTGGGGTGTGCCCCCAGTTCAGTTCTTGCCGGGACCTATGTGGGAGGCTCCCGGCCCTGTTCCTGCCCTGTGCAGCCCTGTGCCCGCCTGTGGAGTGAAACTATATGGAAAACTAATGTCAACTATGGAGACTGCTCTGGGTCCTCCCCCTTCTCTCTGTCTCTCTCTGTCTCTGCTTCTCTCTGTCAAAAATCAATAAAGTAAATCTTTAAAAAAAAAAAAGAATTTTAACACTACACTCTCAATAATGGAAAGCAACTAGATAGAAAAATCAGCTGGAATAGAAAAGACTTGGAAGACACTAGCAATCAACCTGCTCTAACTAACCTCTCTTCAACACTCCATCCACTACACAGCAGCACTCATATTCTTTTCTAGTATAGATGAAACATTGTCTAGAATAAACTATATCCTAGACCATGTGGTATGCCTCCATAAATTTAAAAGGATTAAAATAGTATAAAGCACATGGTTACAAATCAACAAAGGAAGAACATTTGGGAATTCATGAATATTAGAAATTAAACAACATACTTCTAAATAACCCACTATATTTCCATTAATATAAAATACCCTGGAAAGAAAACTATAGAGGTAGGTTATAGACTAGTGATTGCCTAGAGTTGAGACTAAGAACCAGGATTTACTGCAAAGGAACATCAGGAATCCTTATAGGTGATGAAAATGTTGTCAAACTAGATTGTGGTGATGGCTATATACCTATTTAAACTTACAGAAGAAAATCACTGAATTGCACCTTTAAAATGGGGGAGTTTTATGGCACATAAGCCATATATGATATGTAATGCTTCTAAATAATCCATAGTTTAAAGAAGAAAGAGAATTAGAAAATATTTTTCTTTATTTATTTTTTTAATTTTTTTTTATTGTTAAATTTAATGGGGTGACATTGGTTGGTAACAATTAGTTTCCCAATGTACAAGTCCTCATCACATCACCCGTGCATCACATTATGTGCTCACCTCCAGAATCAGCTCCCCTTCTATCACCATATATCCGGTACCCACTCCCACCCCACCCCCCAACTCTCCTGCCTCTCTCCTCCCCCCTCTCCAGGTAACCACCAAACTATTGAGTGTGTCCATAATGCTGGTTGGTGCCCACTCCCACTTCCCCTCCCACTCTCCCTTATTTTTCTTTTAATGAACATAAAATGACAACATACCAAAATATGTTACATGTTGCTAAAGCCGTACTTTAAAAATAAATAAATAAATAAATAAATAAATAAGTTATAGTAGTAAATGGCTACATTAGAAAAGGAGAAAGTCTTCCAGCTACGGACTAGAAAAAGAAAAGCAAATTAAATCCAAATTAGGAAGACTAAAGAAAAGAATAAATGTTTGGGGAGAGGGGCAGGAATCAATAAAACAGAAAACAAAGAATAGAGAAAAATCAACAAAACCAAAGCTAGTTCTTTAAAATATTCAAAACAACTGAAAAATATTTGACCAGACTGAACAATAACAATAACAAAAAAACTATAAAAGGCATTTCCCAAGACCAGAAATGAGAGATACAGCATCAAGACATTTTCTACAAATATTAAAAGGATTAGGAAATGTTATTTATAAAGCTTTATAAAAAATAGATTCAAAATAGATTAAATGGACAAACTCCTTGAAATATATATATACAAAGTTCACTAAAGATGAAATAGATAACCTAAGTAGCTTTATACATATTTTTAAAAATTAATTTGTATTTAAAAACCTTCCTACATTGAAAATTCCACACCTAAGTTGTTTTAATAATGAAGTTTACTAAACACTTAAGGAACAATTCTATTTTAAAAAAAAAAACTTTCAAAAAATTGAAGAGGGGGGAATACTTTCCAATTTATTCTATGAAGCCCTGATCTCAACATCAGACAAAGACATTGCAAGAAAATGACAGACCTAAATCCCTCATGAACATAAATGCAAAAATTTTTAAGTTTTCAAAATATGAAGCAATATAAAAAGAGGATAACAATTATGACCAAGCAGAGTTTTCCCAGAAATGTCAGGCTGACTTAACATTCAGAAGTCAATGAGTGTAATTCATTATATTTGCAAACTAAAAAGAGAAAAACTATATCATCTCAATTGATGCACAAAAAGTATTTGACAATATCAAATATCTATTCCAAATTGTGAAATCCCAGCAAATTAGAAACAGAAGAGAACTTTTACAACATGATAAAGCATCCTCAACCCTGCTCTAATCATGAGAAAACCATGAGGCAAACCAAAATGAGAAACATAGTCTAAAATACCTGACCAGTACTCAAAAATGTCAAGGTCATCAAAAACAAGAAAAGTTTAGAAACAGTTATGTCTCTTTAGACTCCTTGTGGCTATAACAACTAAATGTAATGTGATATTTTGGATTGGATCCTGGAAAAAGACATTAGGAAAAAATGAATAAATTTCAAATAAAGAATGGAGTTTAGTCAATATAGAAAACAAGGAACAAATTACTGATGTATGCGACAACATAGATGAATCTCAAAAGCATGATGCTAAGTGAAGGAAACCAGACAAAATATGATGATACACTGCATATTATTTCAATATTAAGGATCATTGTGGGGATAGGATCTCGGAAGTCACCCCAATCTCTGAAAGGGATTTTTATTGTTCCCTTTTTTCACATGTTTTATGGGTGGTCAACTTGTTCCAGAGAGACATTTCATTCTCTTTACATTGAAAACCCAGGGAAACCGCTTTTCTAAAAAACACGATTTAATAGAATATAAGGTACCTGCTATTTGACATCGCTATACATGCCCTAGGCCAGATCCTAAATTAGTTATAATGTGTTAGAATCAGTAACTTTAATTCAATGCAACTCATGACATTGCTTAAGGAGAATGGGACTTCAAGGACTTGGGGAGAAACCCTGGACAGAAAGAGACAATTGCTCTTCCAAGTTCATGTAAACAGAGTTTGGCTTGCTGTAAAGCTGGTAAGTTTATCACTTTCTCAAATGTTCTATCGCCTCCAAGATATTCTTTCTTGGAATACGTTTATGTGACTTTTCTTTATCCTTTTTTTCCTACTACCATCAACCACCCTATAGCAGCTGGTTTCAATGAACACTTTGAAAGTCAGCAGATTACTCCCAACTGAAATGTCCAGCCTTGATCTCGTACCCTTCTGGCTGGTGCTGTATGTCTTATTACTGGTTGTTTCCCATAAGAATAAATATATTTGCTTTCCTCACACATATTTTTTTTAAAAGCCTCTTACTTTTGCCAAAGATACAACCACCCACTAGATCCCCAGGCTCACATTATTGGAATAATTATTTAATCCTTTCTCTCCCTTGATCTCATATCCAATCCATCACCAAGTCTTTCCACATGCTTTACCCAAATCGAAGCTCATATTACCTCATATCCGTACTCTTGGGATGACCTTCCTTCTCTTTCCTCCATTCATTCTCTCTTCTGAAACAGGCTGTGCACACTGCTACAATACTTATAAATATCTTTTTGCTGACACCTCTTTCTGTACAAGAGTCTATATGGCACTTCCCAAAGTCTGCTATGACAAAATCCGAACTTCAGTGTCCAGCCTTCAGTGCCTTGTATCAACCGCTCTTTTGTATATTTTCATAACTCAAAAAGAAAAAAATCTGTTTACTTTCCCCACTAGGAGTTTACTGTGCACTAATTTTCACATTATGACTCACAATAAACATAAAATAGACACTACTATCATCTCCATTTTACAGATGAGGAAACCAAGAAGAAATGCTGGGATACCTCAGCAGTTGAGTGCTTGCCTTGCAATTGTAAGGTTGTGGTTCAATTTCTGGTCCCAGTCCATGCAAATGCATATGCTGAACTGTGGCACAACTGGTAACTGCTGGGATGGCATGGCACCAAAGGTTCTCACCTCCCATATGGGAGACCCCTGGGTCAGTTTCTGCCCTGCACAGCCCCACCTCCAGCTTTGTAGAATGAAACCATGTCACAACTAATAATGTACAACTATGGCAACTACTCTGGGCTCTCCCCTCTTTTCTCTCCCTCTCTTTCATCTTCTCTCAAACAATAAAATAAATCACTTAAAACAAAATCTAAGTAATTTGCCACAGGTCACTCAGTTTGCTAGTGGTAGAGGTATGATTTTATTCTAGGTCATTCTGACTCCAAAGCCTATACTCTTAACTATTATACATTACTGCCTTCACATCAAGTACCTGCCTTTATAGGAGCTGTTTTCTCCTAGAACCTCTCTTCTCCTTCAATCTTTTCCAGATTGAGTCTCCCAGCTGTGCCTTTCCTTTCTTTCATGGCTCTTGTCTCTAGCCTGATGGACTATATTTGTTTGGTCTTGCTTATAGGTGGTCTGTCATTCAAAGTTGCAGAAATTGCAACTTTGAGGATTACATGTCTCCGGTACAGCCTGTATTCCCAGCACCTAGTGAAGTGCCTGCTCAATTGAACATGATCAATAAATACCTGTCCCACGAGAAGGGGTGGGGGGGACAAAAACAAATGGAATTCTATATCTTTGAATCTTTTCAGCAGTTAGGACACTGCTCTCTGCACATAGTAAATACTTAATGAAAGTAAACTGCTGACTCACTATAATCCTTACACTTTAAATATGCCAGTGCATATAGATGCTATTTTCTTTTTGTTTAAATCCTTGACATTATTTAGATTCTCTTAGATTCTTCCTCTTTAGTCCATGAATGTACAAAGATTAAGCAAGAAATGGTTGTGCATGAGGAAGCATTCAGTGGCAAGAACTACTTTCCCTCAGAAACATCAAATGTGGAGTTTTGGAATCTTACACCACATGAAAATGAAACAGAATTGAAAATAGTCAAAACATGGTAGAACATGTGAACAGTGAGAAGTATTTCAACATTTGAGTATTGTCCTTTTGAGGTCCAATGTGATGACGATCATTGTTGCTAGTAAGAAGACACCTCAGGGAATGCCAGGATAGCTCAGCAGTTGAGCCCTTGCCTCACAATCATGAGGTCCAGGGTTCAATTCCTGACCCAGGCCTATGCAAACCTATATGCTGAACTGCACTGCAACTGCTAACTTCCAAGATGGCTCAGCAGTGAAGGTTCTCATCTCCCATGTAGGAGGCCTCCGGTTCACTTCCTGACCCTCATGGCCCCACATCCACCTGTGTGGAATGAAACCATGTCACAACTAATGATGTACAGTTATGGAGACTGCTCTGGGTCCTCTCCCCTTTTCTCTCTCCCTTTCACCTCTCAAAACAATAAAATTTTTAAAAATTAAAAATAAAAACCTTAAAATAAATTCCTGGATAACAAGAAATACATAGAAAAAAAAGAGAGGGAAATAATATTTTCATTTAGATAGCATTCTACCCTTCCCACAATAATTTCACAATCATTCTGTTTTCACCCTTAACACAAGCCAGGACAGTTTTTATTATTATCCCAATTTTACTTACAATGTTATAAACACTACAAGATTAAATTATATCTGCAAAGTGATGAGGCCAACAAGCCATACAACTGGGACCAGCAGTCAGGTTTTCTGAATCACGATCCAATATCCTGACATATTTGAATGTTGCTGTGTTCACAGCCAATAATTCATTCACAATTGCTGTTTCTGAGATCCAGGGGTGTATTTGTTAAACAGTGCTTCCACCTGCTGGTAAGTTTTTCAAAAATTCACAGTATAGCAAATCCTTAAATGACCAAAAAAAAGTAAAAAGATATTGAATTTACTATTACAACTACATTTATCTACTACATTCTCTAATTGTACTTCCTACTGTCCTACCATGTCTACTTAGGCATTTCTTTATAAAGTAGCCCAATAAATCCTGCAAGATTAAATGTCTAAGGTTTCCCTTCGCAAGTATTTATAATTACATTAACTTTTCCTACTTTCTAGAATGTGCATATTTGGGATAGCATTTTACCAAATTTTTATACAATATATCAAATTTGGTGCCTACTGAGATTGTAAACCAGTAATTCCCAATTTGTGTGCACATGAAACTCATCTAGTGAGGAAGTAAAAACATAGCTCTCTAGCTGTGAAAGTCAATTTATGTCTCAAGTTGAGTGGGCCACAGGATGCTGGATTAAATATAGTTGCTAGGTGTGTCTGTGAGATTGTTTCCGGTTGAGATTGGTGTTTGAGTTGGAGGACTCAGTAGTTTGCCCTCCTCAACATGGCTGTGCATCACTCACCCACTAAAGGCCTGAACAGAACAAAAGGCAGGAGAAATAGAAATTCTCTACCTTTTTTCCCTTCCTTACTGACGGTGCTGGGACATTTCTTCTTGTCTCTTCCCACTTTAGGACTGGGATTCACACCAGAGGCTCCCCTACTTGTCAGGCACTCAAACTCTTACTGAATGACATCATCGGCTTTCCTGGATCTCCAGCTTACAGATCCTGAGATTTCTCAGCCTCCATAATCATGCCAACAAATTCCTGTTGGATCTCATTATGTACGAGGACTGTCCATATATTGACAATGGCTGGTAAAAACAAAACAAAACAAAAAACAGCCATTGTCATTATAACAAGAACATATATGGCTGCATACTTTTTTATACAGTCCTCATATAAAAAATATGTAACTGGCTGTGTACAATCAATTGAGATAACTCACTACCTTCGGACCAGCACATAATGTAATGCAGAGATGATGTAACGTAAAATTGTACACCTAGAAACTATGTAATTGCTGCCAACCAATATCACCCCAATATATTTAACAAAAAATATGTAACATGTAATATATGACATATACTACATGACATATAATATATGACACATGATATATATGAGAGAGGAGAGATGATATATACAGGGAAAGCACATCTGTATAGACCTATATATCTTCCATTGGTTCTCTTTCTCTGAAGTACCCTGATTAACACAGGATTTTAGTACCAACAGTGGTTTTAAAAAAAACATAATGTTAAAGATGGGTTTTCTAAATTGATTCTGGGGTTTCTGGGATTAGCATTTTGATTTGATTAAATCTAAAGGAGCTAATGACACTGTTTCTAATAATAAAGAGATCACTGATAGTCTGTGGCATGAACTGGCAATAAGGATACACAAAATATCTGCACTGGATACTCTTATTCAACAACTTATAAGTAAGGAGCTGGGTAACTCCGTGTGCAATACTTTCTAACATTTTAAGAAAACATGAATTTAATGATCTTGGCTGGTTGCTCTTAATGTCCCTGTACAATTTGGTACAAGAAAAGAACGAGTCAGGGATTAGAATTCCTAGCTCAGGCACAGCATCCGTGACCTAAGGAGACCATTGCCTCCTGCAGCCTCCTGGCTGAAAGTGCTGAAAAGGAAAAGCAAGACCTCATCCTGTGACTGGCCAAATTACAATGAAAGTTGAGCTCCAGCTTTGCAAGTTATCTCCTGTCAGTGTACTGATTAAGAAAGAATGGGACTCTGTATGTTTACAAGGGGACATGTAGGAAGACCGGAAGTCAGGGACACTGAGCTCCTGAATTCTGATGAGTCTTTTTGCCAGTACAAATGGCTCCCCACCCCTTGTGGTAGCAGTCTGTCCACCTCCATTTGAAGAGATTAAACCTGCATTGCCTGAGAAAACTGCAATGGAGTCCTGAATGTCCTGAGGACCCACCTGACCACCCCCTCTTTGCTTGTAGACCTATAGTCACATGCAAGTTGCAGCAGGCCCCTAAAGGTGGAATATGTGTGTGATCCATGAGGAGATAGATAGGCTACACTCCAAAAGAATTACTTTAGTTTGAAATTTATACAGACAGAAACTGGGACATCATGTGTGAAATGGGTACTAAAAGTGGGAAATAACAGTGAAAGGAATATAAAGTTGAGTCAGGCTGAACTTACTGGCATGTGCTCACTAGGCAGAGATTCCTCGTGTACACTGCAGCATGGAGAATTAGGAAGGGCTCTACCAGTTTGGCTGGTTGGCTGAACATGGACAAAAAAGTTGGCCCACAATGAGAGAACTGGAAATGACACACATGCCTTACTGTATATAGAGGACGGATTCACAGACCTACAGAGACTGGAATATGAGAGTAGCTTCACCATTTAAGACCTACTCACTCACCCTGGGAGTGTCCAGAAATACCTTTCACCAAGATTGTGAGAAATAAATTTGTGAGGGGAGCCTCCACACCCTTGAAGAGCTGTGACTGCTCTTCTCTGTAGGCTACACCTGAATTAGGAAACCTGAATGCAGTGGAAGTAGTTAGAACATGAGGTGGCATCAGCTAAGTGACTACAGTGACCCAAGATGAGGTGTGTGTGGCTACTGTGCTAGACAGCAGTAAAAGCAGCATCTAAACAGGCTGATTTGATGCTGGTTAGTTAATCATGATGTTCCTAAAAGTGACATAAATAGTAAACCTACTAAATTCTTACTTAATTTATATAGTAGAAAAGTTCTAGGTTAGCTGAACAAAATTCAAAACTGAATCATAAGAATAGAGAATCATAGCTCCTCAGTCAATTCCCAGACTAGAGTCACTTTACAGATCCTTAACCCCTTGAATGAAGAGGAGGCCTGGTCCCCTAGAAGAAGGACCCCATTACACTACCAAAAATGCATACTGTTAGTCTTTTTCCCAGCCTTCCCAAAAAGGATGTATGGCCTTATGCCAGGGTAATTGTACATTATGAAAAAAATAATAATCCGAACTTTTGGGGACTACTGAACACGCTCCAAACATTAATCCCAGGAGACCCAAAACATCACTGTGGCTTACCAGAGTACCGGTGTACGTAGGTCAAGTGGTGGGTGGAGTTTCAGCTCAGGTCCATCTCACAGTGGTCCAGTGGGTCCCTTAATGCATCCTGTGGTTATTTCTCCAGTTCCAGAATGCATAACTGGAATAGATATATATACATCTGGCAGAACCCCCACATTGGTTCCCTAACCTATGGAGTGAAAGCTAGCTATTATGATAGGAAAGGCATTAGAACAGTTTCTACCTAAGGAAATAGAAAGCCAGAGGTAATGCCACATTCTCTGGGGTACTGCAGAAACTAGGGCCACCATCAAGGACAGAAAGATGCAGGGGTGGTGATTCTCACCACCTTCCCACTCAACTCTTTTATTTGGTCTGTGCAAAAGACAGATAAAGCTTACAGAATGACATGTGATTATAAGCTTAATTAGGTGGAGATTCCAATTGCAGCTACTGTTCTAGATGAGATTTCATTGCTTAAGCAAATTACCACATCCACTGTAGCTAGTATGCAGCTATTGATCTGATAAACGTCTTTTCTCCATCCCTGTCCTTAAGGTCCACCAGATGAAAGGTTGTTTGTTTTTGTTTGGTTGGTTGGTTGGTTGGTTGGTTGGTTGGTTGGTTGGTTGGTTGGTTGTTTTCAGTTGGCAAGCCCAGCAATACACCTTCACTATACTCCCTTACGGGTATATAACAACTCTCCATCTCTATGGTCATAATTTAGTTCACAGAGATGTTGATCCTCTTTCCTTTCCTTAAGATATTGCCCTGGTCTATTACACTGATGAAAATTACAATGATTGGATCAAGTGAGCAAGAAATAGCAAGTAGCCTAGATTTGATGTTACCTGATCCACCAAGCCATAAAGTTAGATTTGTACAGCACTATTCCACAATCAAGTTGAAATGGTTTATATGTGATCAGCCCCAAGCAGGCCCTGAAAGTACCAGTTACATGAGGATGTGGCTCAAATGCCCATGATCCCACCCCTGCTGTACTGTTTTCCCATTCCCATCTTGTCTAGAGCCTCATGGACATTTCCTTACAATCAGCTGATAGAGGTGGGAATCTGGTTTACAAATGGTTCTGCACAATATGCAGGCAGCACCTGAAAGTGGACAGACGCGGCATGATAGCCCCTCCCTGGGACATCCCTTGAAGGACCACAGTGAAGGGAAGGGAAGTCTTCCCAATGGGTAGAATGCCTGGTTGTGCACTTTGCTTGCAAAAAGAAATGGCCAGATGTGCAACTATATACCAACTCATGGGCTGTGGGCTGGATGGCCATGGACTTAGAATTAACATGATTGGGAAATTGATAACCTACCAAAGGGTAACCTCAGCAGAGGAGGATTTTAATAATCAAGTGGATAGGATAACCTTTCCTAAAGATATCAATCAGCCCCCTTCCCCAGCCACTACTGTCATTGTCCTATGGACTCCCGAACAAAGTGGCCATCGTGGCAGGGATGAAAACTACATATGGGCTCAGCAACATGGACTTTCACTTACCAAGGCCAATCTGGCTATTGCCACCAATGAGCACCCAATCTGCCAACAACATAGACTAATTCTGAGCCCGCAATATTGCACCATTCCCTGAGGTTATCTGTCAGCTACGTGGTGGCAGGTTGATTACACTGGACCACTTCTACCATGGAAGGGGCAGTTTTTTTATCTTTACTGGAATAGACACTTACTCTGGATATGGATTTGCCTTCCCTGCACTCAATGCTTCTGCCAAGACTACCATTCATAGATTTATATTACAGAATGCTTTACCCACCATCATGATATCCCACACCACATTGTGTTGGATCAAAGAACTCACTTTTCAGCAAAAGAAGTGCAGCAATAGGCCCCTGATCATGAAATTCACTGGCCTTACCATGTTCCTGAAGCAGCTGGCTTAATAGACTAGTGGGATGGACTTTTGAAGACTCAGTTGTAGTACCAGCTAGGTGGCAGCCCTTGTAGGTAGGGCTAAGGCAAAGTTCTCTAGAAGGTTGCATATGTTCCGAATTAGTATCCAATGTATACCTACATATATATCATGCTGTTCCTCCCATAGCCAAGATTCATAGGTCCCAAAATCAGGAGTGGAAATGGAGGTAGGACTCAATATTACCCTGATACCTACTATAGTAGAAAAGTTGTTGCTTTCCATTCCTGAGATTTTATGCTCTGCTTGTTTAGAGGTTTTGGTTCCAAAAGGAGATATTTGTCTATCAGGAAACACAATGCACTTGAAATTAAAACTGCCCACCGCTGGCTTCATGCCTCTAAGTCAACAAGAAAAGTTATTTCAATGTCAATTGGGATGACTGATTCATACCAAGGGGAAATTGACTACTACTCTATCTATAATAGAGGCAAGAAGAAATATATCTAGAATATAGGCAATTCCTTAAAGTATTACTTAGGACTACCATATCCCATCATTAATGTCAATGGAAAACTATACTAACCCAATCCAGACAGGACTGGTAACGGCCCAGACCCTTCAGGAATGAAGATCCAGGTCACTCCACCAGTTAAGGAACCATGAACAACTGAGGTGCTAGTTGGTGGCAAAGGGAATACAGCATGGGTAGTGGAAGAAGGTGATTATATAATAAATACAGCTACAACTATGTGACCAGTTACAGAAAGTAGAACTATTTCTATATTTGCCATGTATACACACACACACACACACACACACACACACACACATTTGTTTTCTTTCCTCTCATCCCCTTATCATGTGACATAAGATGTATTGATTTTATATCATAGTAATTCAGTATTATTAACTTAACATCACAGTACAACATTATGGGATATCACGGACTTTACCTTTTTGAAGAAGGAGTTAGTGCATTTTCTATTATACACAACACAGCCATCTCATAATAGGCAGAATTATGACCTCGTTATCATCTTTATTTGGAGAATAAGTATGGTTTAAGGAGATACACATATGGTGCCAAGTCGAAAAGAGGTAGATTTGTAATGGTTAATTTTGTATATTGACTTGGGTAAGCCTAGATGAAACGTTATTTCTGGGAGTCTTTATGAGGATGGTTCAAGATAAGATCAGCATTTGAATCAATGGACTCAAAGTAGATGGCCTTCCCCAATGTGATTGGGTATCATTCAATATGTTGAGGACCCAAATAGAACAAAGGTAGAGAAAGAAAAAATTTTCCCCTTTTTTTCTTGCCTTACTGATTTTTGTTTTAAGATTTTTTGTTTGTTTGTTTTTGACAAAGAGGGAGAGAGACAGAGCAGTCTCTATAGTTGCCCATCATTGGTTTTCTACATAGTTTCATTCCACAGGTGGGCATGGGGCTGTGCAGGGCAGGAACCAGGCTAGAGGCCTCCCATGTGGAGCTCACTCCTGTGAGAACTGAACTGGGGACACACCCCAGTTCAGCATATGGGTCCACACAGGCAGGGTCTGGGTCAATCCTCAGACCACAGGGCTGCAAGTGAGTGTTCAACCTGCTGAGCCACCCCAGCATCCCCCTGCCTTACTGATGGAGCTAGGACATCCCATCTCACCTTCTCTGGCCCTCAGTCTGGGATTAACATCATCATCTGCTCTGGTTCTCAGCCATTCAGACTCAGACTGAATTATATCACCAGATTTCCTGGTTCTTCAGCTTGCAGATGGCAGACTGTGGGATTTTTCAGCCTCCATAATCACATTAACCAATTTCTCATAATAAATTTTCTCATATCCACATCACCCCCACCCACTTCCACATACATAGCCTATTGAGTTTGTTTCTCTGGAGAACTCTAGTACATTTGATTTCTATCCTGGACATTCTAATTCTCTCATTTTGGGGATGAAGTCTGAAAAAAGTTTTATTTTTAATGAGCATCTCAAGCGATTATCATAATGAGGAGAATTGCAGAGCTCTGACTTAAAGCAAACAGTTTATCCTGGCTCTACCCATAGTGGGCTCAGTGAGTCCAGTCAGGTCAAAGAACTTTTTTTTTTTTTATTGTTAAATTTAATGGGGTGACATTGGTTGATAACAATTAGATAGTTTCCAGATGTACAAGTCCACATCACATCACCCATGCATCGCATTATGTGCCCACCACCCAGAATCAGCTCCCCTTCCATCACCATATATCCGGTGCCCACTCCCACCTCTCCCCACAACTCACCTTCCCCCCACCTCCCCCCTCTTCAGGTAACCACCAAACCATTGAGCGTGTCCATAATGCTGGTGCCCTCTCCCACCTTCCCTCCCTCTCTATCTCCCCCCTCCTCCCCTTCCCTCAGGCAATCACCAAGTTATTGAGTGCATCCATAGGTCTCTGTGTCTTTGCTATTTTCAGCTTTATATTCCACCTATAAGTGAGGTCATGTTTCCTGATTCTTTCAGTCTGACTTATTTCGCTCAAAAAGATGGTCTCTAGGTCCATCCATGCTGTCACAAATGACTGTATTTCATCATTTCTTATCGCTGAGTAGTATTCCATTGTGTAAATGTACCACATCTTCTTTATCCAGTCATCTATCGAAGGGCATTTTGGTTGGTTCCATGTTCTGGCCACTGTGAACAGTGCTGCGATGAACATGCGGGTACAAACATCTTTAAAGATTAAGGTTTTCAGGTTTTTTGGGTAGATGCCCAGTAG
>PVKE010033234.1:0-18037 GCA_004027555.1 Craseonycteris thonglongyai
TATTTTATATAGTATTCTAGTATACTCATACACATATAATTAAGCCAATTTCATTGAAATAAAGAACATTCCAATGTGCCATGCATTCTAATGTCACAATATTTTCTTCTACTTCATTTTTAAAATGCTGGTTGCAACCTACTAAATTGATTTCAAGACCCACTAATAGGCTAGGACCTGCAGCTTCAAAAAGACTGCCCTAGAAAGATTGATTTAGGCAACAGTGTAGCTGTTGATAAGTAAATTGAACAAGCTTGTGGAGGACGTGAAATGTAAAGAAAATAGGAGACTGTTCTGGATTTGGAAGGAGACAGGGTAGAAAGAAAGGGGAATGAAGCTTGTACACACATCCTTTATCAGCAAATGAAACCAGCATGACCCTAATTTAATACTATACCAAAGATCAATCCACACACATTGGCCACTTAGCACTGCAGCAAAACAAATTATGACTTTTATGACAAGGGAGGAAGGAAGGACAGAAGGAAAGGAGGGAAGGATGGTGGGAGGGAGGGAGGGAGGGAGGAAAGGACAGGCACTGTTTTAATTAATATTTTTTACATGAAACCCTGAAGCTCAAATTCAATATAACCGCTCTTAAAAAATAAATAAATAAATAAATATCCTTCCTATATGTCAGAGGCAATACTTGCTTTCATCCTGCCCTTTTCACCTTCACTTCATGAACTCCTTACCCACTCCATTACCTAGGTTGGAGACTGATTGTCTGACACGAGCTGTCAACATACTAAGAGTCATACAATTAAAAAGAGTAATCTTGTAGGACCCAGCTGCTTCCATACACATTCACTTAGCTCCTCAACTATATTTTGGTCACATTGTATGCCAAGAAATAAGTCTAAACTCAATGCTGACGTTATGTGTTGAGGACCACAATGTAACCTCAGCCTCAGTTTTCTGATGTCTGTGGCTAGATGACATTTTTGTCAGTCTCTCTCCCTCTTGTTCTCATCAAGTAGCAACTACCTTTCTCCTGGGAACATTATTCAGCCTTCCTGCAGGCTTCAGCTTTGACATTTATCCCTTCTACATTTCTTAAGTTAGTAGAGAAATAGAAATACTTCAGATCTTTGATTATGGCTCCCTTCTCAAACTACTCCCAGGAAATGTCATTGCCAGACTGAGACTGAATTAAAATTGTGCAGATGACTAGCCCGTCTCAATAAAATAATCCAGGGCAGCCCCATTGGCTGGTGAATCCTCTTAGCTAAAGAAAAGCATTTCCGCCCTGGCTTTCCTGCTCAGAGGATAATCTAACCCACTCTGGCCGTCTGGTGCCCTCTCCACAGTCTCAAAAAGGCCAGCTGGAATCTCCAAGCTAATTACCATGCTCTGTGTGGCACATGTTGCTTACTATGATTTTTTTTTTTTCTTCAGCTTTAGAGCCAAACCCTTCATTCTACTTCTATTTTTAGTCACATGTGGAGTAATGGAATGAAAACTAAGTGACTTCTTGAACTCGTGTTACATGTCAGTCGGGGAGAGCAAATATAGCTCACTCTGACAGTCACTGAATTAGAACTGAAGAATTTCTCAGCAGTTCAGGGGTGCGAATTGGCACATTCTTTAAGCGGGCTGCTTCCTGGGTGCTCCGCCTCTGCAGAGAAATGTGAAATACAGTGTGGAAGCATATTTGGCATTCCCAGGTGAGAATCAGATTCTTGTAAGTCTAATTATAGCGTAAAGGATGATCAGCAAAAGGCTCATTCCTAAATGGAATGGGTGGTCAGGCTGTGGCGTCATAATGAGTCTTCTCATAAAACTCTACCCCACAACAAAAGCTCAAGGGACAGTGTGTTCTAAAGCACAAAGCATATCAGACTTTGGGACCATAAAGAAAGCATGAGACACAGAGAAGGTGTGTTTTCCTAAAAAAAAGAAAAAGAAAAAAATGCAAATTGCTTCTAAACATTATTTCTGATTCTCCTTTAAATCCACAAATAAAATGTTAAACCTGTTGTTTCCTAATTGGATTTTGTTCATGCTATTACTCTTTCATTTTCTCAGCATAATCTCATTTCATTGAATATCAGTTCTCCCATTTTACTTCAGGAACTTATTTTGAATAATTCAGTAGGCAGTATTTTGAAATAATTGATAGGTCATAACGAAAGCTTCCATTTGATGTTTGGGCTTACCTATTTTTTAAAGACAGTCTCAACTTACTTCTATTGTGTAGCTTAATGCTCAACATTTAAGAGTGTATAAGACATGATACTTCTATGGCTTTTGTCCATAAATATATAATGTCAATATTTGTCCTACATTATCAAAATTCAGTTTCCTTTTTAAGTTCTCACTTGTATCTATTGCTATCTCTCTTTATGCCCAGCAAGCTAAATACATAATTTTCTAAGTTTAAAGACTTCGAGATGCAAAGATAAGCTTTGTTTAGTTCCCCCCTTCAAAATAATACATCAGAACTAAACCTATGCTTACATCCTTATTTACTCCAACCCAAGACTTCCACATTATCTTTTATCACCTGCAATTATCACACACAAGTCTGTAGATGCCCTAATCATATCCAACGCTCTACCCTCCAAGCCCTTCTAAGCTTTGCACTGCGACTTCTGCAACTTACAGCTTATTGTTATTAAAATACCATTCATCCTCAAACTCAGACTTGAGCATTTGTTTCACTTTTTGCTGAAACTGAAATCTGGCACTGCCCTGAGAACTATACCTATAACCTTTTTGTCTCCAGTGCTGCATATACATCAGGATCTGGAGGTAAGGTAGGTGTCCTTGCTCCATGTGGACACCTTCAGACAAATTTCCTGTCTCTTTTCTCATAAATCTCAGCTACTTTGAAGCACATGTCACCTATTGGATTTGTCTACTGACCCTCTCTCTAGCCAACCTTTAGCACCTTGTTTGTGACATTCCTTTTAATCACTCCTATCACGATTCTTTCCTATTTCAATATCCACGTGGATGTTCCATTCCATACCCTTTTCTCTTCCACATAGTCCCCTCAACCATATACTCCCATGGTCAAATTTTAACAGTGCCAACATCAGCAGTAGTTCCATATTGTCCATCTCAGGATCTATGTGTATATCTCTGATCACCACCATTTATCTTTCCAGCCAACTTCCTTTGACCCTCTCACACCATCCAATTCATTGTACCTTACCTCTTTTTTTTTTTTAAGCTTTATTTTATTGTTTGAAAGGCGAGAGAGAAGGGAGGAGGGCCAAGAGCAGTCTCCATAGTTGTACATCATTAGCTGTGATATGTTTTCACTCCACACAGATGGATGTGGGGCTATAAGGGCAGGAATCAAACCAGAGGCCTTTTACATGGGAGAGGACAATCTTCTCTGCCACGCCATCTCGGTGGTTACCAGTTGTGCCACAATTCCGCCTATCGATTCGCATGGGCCGAGGCCAGGAATCAAATCCCAAATCTTTTGATTACATGGCAACTGCTCCACGGCTGAGCTATCCAGGCATCCCATACCCTATCACCTTTTCACTGTCCATCTTCCCACTTACCTGCCCCACTTATCTAGCTTAGTTTCATTTTAATCCTTCTCTTCCTCTCTTGTATTCATCCTTACCTCCGTTGACCCATTCCCTCATTATATATGTTGGAAAAATTCAAACTTGATTAAACTCAATTTTCTCTTTACTACAGGATTTTTTTGGAGCTATAGACCTTGGCTTACAAAAAACACACAAATGGGCAGACTAAATCCACTTTATATTTATTTCTCCAATGCTTAAGTGGGCCCTCAGGCATACCTCACAGTCCTGTTATATTCCTGCAAACAATTTACTCCTTCACTCTGAGATTACATTTCTCATCTTCCTTTAACTCAAAACTCCAACTATTTCATTCACCTCTTTGATCTCAGCTGAACTTAACCTGATTTTCTTTATTTTATTGGCAAATAAAGCAATCAAAAAAAAATTTTTTTAATGCAAATTAAAATGAGGAAGATGAGGAATAAACTATATAGTACTGGGTTGAAATTTGTAGTGTTGATTAAAGTCATGATTTTTAAAAGTTATGTACACATACATAGATGCATTTATAGATACATGAATACACACATATATACATACATACCTACATACATACCTACATAATTTCTTTTTTTTTTCATACATAATTTCTTGGCTCTATCTTCTAAAAAAGAGCATAGAAACAATGACACCTAAGTAGCAAGGTGCATATTCAGTGCTCCATTAAGAAAAATATGGGTTCTTTGGAGAAATAGCTACTTCTAGGTATAGAGTAGGAAAGAGAATAAGGAGTAGGAAAGAACATCTTCCATGCCAGAAAGTAAGACGTTGGCCTAAAGGCACTAACAAGTTAGGTCTAGGACATTTTCATCATCCAAAAGAATAATGTCAGTGAAAAGTATTACACATTGAGTCAAATAAATATCTAGAAGACCATGGGGAATAAAAACATAAATAGAGATGAGGGTCAATATAAGATTGCCAGTGAAAAGTTAGAAGAAATGACAGAGTTATAAAACTGCCATTTGTAACCATCATATCAATAATTGTTTCAAGTAAGGATCATCAATGAGTGTTAATGCCCATTAGGGAAAGTCTGTTGAAAAAAATATATTTACGTAATCTCAAAGTATCTCCTCAAAAATTACTTGTTGATTACAAAGTGGTATAATTTCATTTAAAATGGAGAACTCTTACAGACAGCAGCTTAATTAAGTGTTTTCATTAATTTCCTATGTCTGCTATAACAGAATACTACAGACTAGGTGGCTTAAAAAAACAGGAATTTATTTTCTCACAGTTTGGGAGGCCAGAAGTACAAGACCAAAGTGCCAGCAGGTTTGGTTTCTAGTGAGGTCTCTTTCCTTCATTTTCAGACAACCACCTTCTTGCTGTATCTTTACATGCTTTTTCCTCTTTGTTCATATACTCCTGGTGTCTCTTCCTTTTTTTTTAAGATTTATTTTTATTGTTTGTGACAGAGAGAGACAGAGGGACAGAAAGAGATACAGAGAGAAGGGGGAGGGCCCAGAACAGTCTCCATAGTTGCATATCATTGGTTTTTCCACATAGTTTCATTCCACAGGTGTGTGCAGAGCTGCACAGGGCAGGAACTGGGCAGGGTCTTTCCCCAGTGAGAACCGAACTGGGGGCACTCCCCAGTTCAGCATATGGGTCCATACAAGCCGGGGCCAAAATTTGATCCTGTTGCCTGGAGCTGCAAAGTGAGTGCTTAACCCACTGAGCCATCCGGGCTTCCCCTCTTCTTTTTTATAAGAACATCAGTTCTGTAGAATCAAGGTCCAACTCTTCTGATTTCATTTAACATTAATTACCTACTTAAAGGCCCTATCTTCAACTGCAGTCATGTTGGGTGCTAAGGCTTCAATATGTATACTTAGGGAGTGACACAATTCAGTCTATAATAGTGGCCAAATTAAACATCACCAGTAATGATACAAATAGACCATATATGATGCTTGTGATGCACTAGAAGGAAACAGCATCACTATGTAGCATTCTTGCCAAAAATGAGTCATAACAAATCAGTCATATAAAGGAAAATGAAGAACATCTACAAACAACTAGCTAGTACTATTCAAAAGTGCTATTGTCACGGAGCACTAAAATTGCTGAGGAAGCTTTCCAAATAAAAGTAATTGCCCCACATTAAAGAAAACTAAAGCAACATGACAACTAGGTGTAATGAAAGAACCCACGTTGCTATAAGGAACACTGCCGGGAACCTTACAGGTGCACACAGATTATCTTTTAGATAATAATATTGTTGTGTCAGTGTTGTAATGATCCCAAATGTCCTGAACACTATAATTGTATTGTACTTGTGGAAGAAAATATCTGTTTTTAGTAAATAAATACTGAAGCTTTTAGGAGTAACGAATCATGACACCTGCAATTTACTCTTTAATTGTTCATTATATAATAATAAGGATAACATGCAATAGATGTGTTGAAAGAAAATGAAAACATGATAAAAATGTTAACAATAAATCTAGGGTTAGTATTATGGAAACTTTCTGTAAACTTAAAATGTTTAACACAAAAAATTAATAAAAAAAGAAAAGACAATAAAAATATGGAAGTAAATAACACAGGTAGCTTCATTGCCTCACAAAATCTTACTAAAAGTGATTTTTTTTTAAGTATAAATCTACAAGGACAAAGAGACTAGCAGAAGTAACAAAACATGGAGACAAAGAAGCAGAAGGAAGGGAAGTAATTGACTTAACATCCAGAATTGAACTTTAAGCCAGTGGTGGGAACAGCCAACCAGTTTTCACTACTGAAACCCTCAAAAGGCTCAGTTATTGGCAATACCAACTACCCTTGAAGATGAGAGTGAAGCAAAAGAACTGGTTGAAAGACTATTTAAGAAGCAAACCCTCAGTTCCCCCCCTAGTTGCAGCCTACGAACTCCTTCTCTCTCACCCAGCAGAAGAACTAGAGGTTATTCCCCTGGAGTGGGTAAAGCAGAGGGTCTATGGACTAGCAGATTCCAGGGACATGGAGAGCAAGAAGATGCTACTGAAAACAAGAGATTAAGAAAAAGTTGTTGTGGGTGGAAGTCCTCTTGTCTTAAAGCTGTTTACTTAGGGTAGTTCGTCACATTCTGACTAGGAACTCTTTTAAAATTCATCCAAACCTTTAAAAAAACTTTGGAAGAAATTATTAACAAGAGAAAAAACAATTTAAACTAATTACTGGCAACCCTAAAATCCACTAGATTGCATAGAATTCATTAGTAATTTTGTTAAATTTTAATGTGATTACCATGCTACATAAACTGTTCCAGAATGTTTATTTTTGAAAAATGAGCAAAGGACTTGAATAGAAATTGCTCCAAGAAGACACACAAATGGCCAAATGGTAGAGAGAAGGATGCTCAACTTTACTAATAATCACAGAAATGCAAATCAAAACCACAATGAGATATCACCTCGTACCTCTTAGAATAGCTATTACATTAAAAAATAAAAAAGAACAAAAGATAAGTTTGGGAAGATGTGGAGAATCCCTGTACACATTGGTGAGAATGCAAAATCACACAGCCAATATAAACAATGTAATTTTTTTAACGTTCTTCAAAAAATTAAAATCAGAACTCCAATATGACCCAGCAATGTCCCTTAAGGATATTTATCCGAAAGAGTTGAGAGAGGGGTGGTAGAGGAAGGAGCATCAAATATATGGTGGTGAAAGAAGAAGTGACTCTAGGTGGTGAGCATACAATGCGACACATAAATGATGTACTATAGACTTGTGCACTTCAAACCTACATAATTTTACTAGCCAACATATCCCCAATAAATTTAAAAATAAAATAGAATTGAAATCAGGATTTCAAAGAGATATTTGCACTCCCGTGTTCATTTCAGCATTATTCACAATAGCCAAGATATGGAGACAACCTAAATACGTATTCATTGACAGATAAATGGATGAAGAAAATATGGTATCCACATATGTACAATGGAATATTACTTCACCTCAAAAAAGAAGGAAACTCTGCTATATGTGACATGGTAAATGAACCTTGACATTATACTAAGCAAAATGAACTAATCACAGGAGGAAAAATACTGCATGAGTCCACTTATGTGAGATATTTAAGATAGCTCAACTCATACAAGCAGAGAGTAGAATAATAGTTGCCAGGGGCTGGAGCTAGGGAGAAATGGGAATTGGTATTCAATGGGTATAAAATTTCAGTTATGCAAAGTGAGTAATTCTAGAAATCTGCTAACAACATCATACCTATAGTTTATAATACTGTATTGTACACTTCAAATTTTAAGTGTTGGATCCAGTATTAAATATTCTTACCATCACAACAAAAAGTCATGTAGCTATCTGAATTTGTTTTTCCAAACTGATGTGAATTTAATAATGACACCTAAACCAAAAAAAAATAAAAAGTAAAACAAAAATAAAAACAGTTTATTGTCACCGTAAATATAGTGTTAAAAATAAATAAAATGTTGTTAAGTAAAATTCAGCACTATATTAAAAAAGTGTCATCTCATGGCAAAGTAGGTCTTATGTCATGAAAGTAAACATGGTTTAACATTAGAAACTTAATAAAGGGTGTCCCAAAATTCATGCAAGATTTGAATTTTGCATCATTTGTGCAGTAAAGTGTTGCCAATGAAAAAAAAGACAGCGTGACAGCTGACAGTTCAGGGTTATTAAAAATGGAGCACTACATGAACGCGTTTTCATTGTTGAGCAATAAAAATTTACAATTTTTAATTATAAACCTGTGTTTTCTATCAAAATTACTTCTTGCGTGAATTTTGGGACACCCTTTATAACATGTCCTAACAATAGGTAAAAATGAAAAGCACATACTAACGAGTTGGGTTGATAACTGTCTAAAGTCTTTTGCTAATTTTCATCAAATAATTGATTTTTAAGCAATGAAGCAATGAAACCTCTAATAAAATAGGAATAGCAGAATACTTCCTTAGTATGATTATGTTAACTGAAAACATTATTTTAACCCAGAAGCCAAGGCCCTATGTAACTGAGAAATATTTGCAGAATTGCTTTCAAGTTAGAAACAATGCACAGATAAGATGCATACTGCTACTGCTATTGCTTGACACTATCTGAAATTTCTGACTAGCACTAAAAAACATAAATCAGAAGTATAATAATTTGAAAGCTTGTCCACCTAGAAAACCCAAATGAATTAACTGAGGAATCAACTTTAAAGTAGTAAGAGAATACACTGCTACAAATATACTAGCTTTTCATTTTTTTAAGATTTGTTTTTATTGTTTTTTGACAGAGAGACAGACAGACAGACAGACAGACAGAGAGACAGAAAGAAGTGGGAGGGCCCAGAGCAGTCTCCATAGTTGATAGCATTAGTTTTCCATATAGTTTTACTCCACAGGTGGGCCCGGGGCTGCACAGGGCAGGAACTGGGCCAGGAGCCTCCTGCATAGGCCCTGGCAAGAACTGAACTGGGGGCACACCCCAGTTCAGCATATGAGTCCCCCTGGGTCGGGGCCAGGATTCAGTCCTAGGGCTCTGGGGCTGCAAAGTGAGTGCTTAACCCACTGAGCCATCCCAGCTTCCCCATAATAGCTTTTTTAAATATCAAAAGTATCTATTTAAAAATGAAATAGGCGATCCAGGGTAGCTTAGTAGGTTGGCACCTGCCTTGCAACTGCAAAGTTCAGGGATGAATCCCAAACCCGGCCCCGGCAAACTCATATGTTAAACTGCATGCAACGCAACTGGTAATCACCAGCACACCATAGAAGGTTCTCACCTCCCATGAGGGAGGCCCCCAATTTGATCCCTTCCCCCAGCAGCCCCACATCCACCTGTGTGGACTGAAACCATGTCACAACTAACGACATAAAACTATGGAGACTGCTCTGGGCACTCCCCCTTATCTCTCTCTCTCATGTTCTCTCAAACAATAAAATAAATCTTTCAAAAAATGAATCAATGAAGCTTATTAACACATTCAAATTTAGTATATGTAGAAATAAATATTTTTAAATGCATGAAGAATTGATATTGTTTAAACTACTAAATATTTCTCAGAAATAAAGAGAACCAGTCTAAATGTAAAGACAATATGGTAAATAAATATGTCAATCCTTCTCAAAGTACTGTATTGTTCTAATGAACTGCAACTTAAATTCTGATTTATTTTTTAAAAATTGAAAAAGTGATTGTAAAGTTCACTCAGCTATAAGAATAAAAAGGGTGGAAGAAGTAAAAAATATATTATATAAAAGTAATGAAGGAATAGTTTTCATCAATGAAAACTTAGTCCAAATTTAGTAGATAACAAAAGACCAGACAGAATAAGTGAACTATCACACAAATCAGAAGTAGACCACAACATAAATCAGAATTTAGTATAGCAGTAAAATTCTGAATCAGTAGCATAAGAAGATTGGCCCACCAATGATGCTGGGATATTTACCTAACTGTCTAGATATTTTAAACTAATTCCTCATTTCACAGCCTCATTAAAAAAAAAAAAAATATATATATATATATCTTCCAGTTGATGTAAAGAAACAAGAGTAATAAATGAATAAATAAATAAACAAACAAACTATAAAAGAGCTAGGTAAAAATGCATGTGAATATTCACAAAACACAAAGGGGAACAAGAGTTCCTAAGTAGAACTTAATTGAAAAAAGGAATTCTAAACAAAAAGATTGGTAGATTTCACTATAAAATAACAAAAATATTTTATATACAAAGAACCATTATAAATAATGTGACAGGTGACTCAAAGGAAAATATACTGGGTGAACCAAAAGTAGGTGGACAGTAAATAAGATTTCTTTTATGGTATTTGTGTTATATTAAATTTTATAACTAAATATATGTATATGTAATCTCAAATAAATCTTATTATTTACTGTCCACCTACTTTTGGTTCACCCTGTATATAGTATCAAGGAATATGTAAATATCTTTAATTTATGAGAAGCTCAACAAAATATGACAACCAAATAGAAAAGGAATAATGGACACAAAAGAAGGAAAATACAGAAAGGCAAAAGAAAAAAGAAATATTCTATATTGAAATACTAACTTATTCTATGAAATTTATGACTCTCTCTTCTCTCCTTTCTCCCTCTCTCTCTCTCTCTCTATCTCTCTCTCTTTCTATATATATATACCATAGTTCATCGTTCATAGTTTATAGAACATCTTGCTCAATATAGTATACTGAAAGCCTTAAAAATATACATATCATTTGACCAAGCAATTCCCTTCTAGGGATGTATTCTATTTGAACCATTATGCTTATGAGTATTGATGGAAATTCATCAAAGCATTTTCTTAATGTCTAATCACATGGTTTTAAATAAACAAGTTACTTTTTACAACAGATGACTAAGCCATACCACAAAATTATGTCATAAAAATTACTTATGACATCAGGAAATATTTAAACCTAGTGAAAAGTAGGTTCCCATATAATAGGCTGACCAGACATAACATTTTAAACAGGACAGGGAACAACAGTACTGTCCCATTTCAAATGGTATGTATGGTCAGCCTACTGATACCTTGAATTTTAGCTCAGTGAGACTAGGTTGATCATACAATACCATTTGAAACAGGACAGTACTGTTGTTTTCTGTCCCATTTAATATGGTACATTTGGTCAGCCTACCATAGAGTATATACAATATGCACACACATATACATATACACATCCCCACCCCCACAGAAACACACACGGTAGAAATTAGAGAACAGAACTGCAAATCATACTGGCTGAGTTCAAATTCAGATTCTACTGTTTTCTGTAAGAATTTGGTCATTTAACCTCTCTAAGCTTCATTCTCCTCATCTGAGAAATGGAAAGAGTAATTGTACTGAGCTCATTGAGGTGTCATGAGAATTAAACATGACAATAAATCTGAATACTGAGAATAACTCAATAAATTTTATGTACATATAAAAGTATATTATATGTTATTTATATATATGTAGAAATCCAGAATATTTACATATGATTTTTACCTTCTTAGCTTTTTCATGTATTTTCTGACTTTCTTATAACATGTATATATTATTTTGTAATTAAATTTTATGACAATGTTAAAATTTTGCATTTGAGAATATTGTAAGTTGCTTTCAATATTACAGTAAAGTAAAATTGTCTATTAGGAAATCCCATTTTCAAGAATTAGGTAAATTCTGAAAAGCACTGAGTGGCCATAAGCACAAAACCTCTTTTTGATTTTAAAAGAGCAATTTCATAGGCCACTAATGTTTTTCTTCCTCAGAGGAAGAAATTTAGGGATGTTTTTCTGTCAGGTAAGACAGGTGTGGATCTTAGGCTGGTAGATCTTATTGGTGACTAGCAGTGAGAGTGACCTGGCCTAAGGTAGGGACACAAAAATGTTCACTCAGTTTCAAAAGCTTGTGCCCTGGCAGGAAAGAGTTCTGAGAGCAAATCTATTAGTATATGACCCTTGCTCCTTATTTAAATAAAGCAGTAGACCCAAACATGTTTGCTCTAGGATTTGAGTCCAAAAATGTCCTCTCTACATGGCAGACTGTTATCCTGTTCCCAACTATATTTTTATTTAAAATCAAGCACTTTCCTTTCTTTATAGGATATCTGAGGAATAAGCAATCAAATGAAACACAAATAGAAATCAGAGAAGCTACCTGAAATTCCAGTAAGTAATTTCCAAATCCCCTTCACAGTATAACATTAGTTCCTCCCTCCTTTCCTTCCTTTCTCCCTTCCTTTATTCCATCCACCTTTCTTTGCGTCCTTCCTCCCTCCCTCACTTTCATCCTTCCTCCCTTCCATTCATCCTTCCTTCTATCCTTTCTCTTTTTCTTCCTTCCTATCTTCCTTTCTTCCTTCTTTCCTTTTTTTTTTTCTCTTTTTTTCTTTCTTCCTTCTTTTATTCCTTTTAGGACTGTTGTTTGGAAGATTGACTATCCATATTAATATTTTTCACATAGATCAGCAAAATTCCTATCATGCAAACCAATGCACATCATGACTGCCTTACAACCTTACTCCCTCTACTCCAGCACACTAGCTTTCTCTCAGCTCTATAAACACTCCAAGCTTCCTTCCAATCATTTCATTTGAATATGGAATCCAAAAACCTAAATTTACTGCAAAATTGCAATCATGCAACAGATTTTGCAATCAACACACCAACACGAGACTTAGTTTTAGAAAGTAGTTAAAGGAGGCAAACAGAGAGAACAGGGCCTCTAGTTTGCTGGGGGTGAGTGGGAGGAGAAGCAGCATAGATTGGGGTGGTTGTACCAATCATCCTACATTTCTATGGTCAGTAGCAATGGCAGCATCTTGACAGAGCTATAGCAGCAGCTACCTTTCCTGGACCGTTCTCTGGTATGCTTTTTAGCAGTGTTTCCAGAAACTCTAGCCTACAATCCATTTCAGCAGCCTTTCCAGTGATTTTTCCAGCTCACCTAACCTAAGCCTTCCTACTTACTGTAATTGGAGTGGACACTGTATAGTATGCAAAAATTCTGATTCTTGTTACAAGGCTTTGTTTGCATTTCTTGGACATTATTCATGAGAGATTTGGGAAAATACTGACAAGTTTTCAAAAGTTATTACAGGTATAGCAGGAGTAATTAAATAGGCAGACAAGGCCATTATAAAATTCCAGTGATCCATCATATTATTAAGTTTCATACATTCATCAATTGTAACAAGTATACCACTCCCATAGGGGATGTTGAAAATGGGAGAGGCTGTGCATTTTGGGAGTTTGGGGTGTATAGGAAATCTTTGTACCTTCTATTCAATTTTGCTGAACCTGAAACTTCTCTTAAAAATATTTGCTATGGGAACACCAGGATGGCTCAGCGGGTTACGTGCTCACTTTGCAGCCCCAGGGACTGAGGATCGAATCCCGGCTCCAGTCTGTGCAGACTCATATACTGAACTGCGGTGTGCCCCAGTTTAGTTCTTGCTGGGGCTAGCTTCCCATGTGGGAGGCCCCTGGTTCAGCCCCCAGTTCGAGGGGGCATGCCTCTCATGCGGGAGGCCCTGGTCTGGTTCCCACCCTACATGACCCCCTTCCATCTGTGTGGATTAAAACCATGTCGAAACTGATGACGTACAGCTACAGAGACTGCTCAGGGCCCCTCCCACTTCTCTGTGTGTCTCTCTGTCTGTCTCTCTCTGTCTCTATCAAAAACAATAAAATAAATCTTAAAAAAAAAAATGTTTGCTATGAACCTAAAACTGCTCTTATAAAGTCTTTTAAAAAATTCCAGTGACCTGCCATTGATCCAATACTAAGTTACCCACTGTTATGGCAGGGTGCATAGGACTATATTCCAAAGATATAAACATGAAAAAAAATGACCCCTGTAATAATGGTCCCTGTAATTATAGGTCATAAATATAGAAAGACAATACAAAAATCATAATGATAATTATACATCAGATGCATTATATTTGTCTTCAACTAACCCTATAAGAAAGTAAACAGTGTTATCTGCATATTATAGACAAGGCTTACAGAGCTTGTGGGCCTTGCCTGCAATCGCAAAGCTAGTAAGTGGCTAAGATAGGGTTTAAATACAAATCTGACCACAGACTCTAAGCTCCTAGACACTATATAGCATCAAGTTGTGTATAGTTATTGATGCAGTGTATAGTTATTGACACTGACTCCACGAGGGTTTATACAAAGGATCTTGATAATAGCTTAACTCCTAAAAATAGGAAGTCAGACATAAAACCACAATATGATTACCAGCAGAAGTTAGAAACTGATCTGGAAAACAGTCACAGGTCAATGTGCACACATACACAAGGAATTCAAAGGAATCAAATATATTCATCAAGCACCTCTAAGCTACAGACATACATTCTACTCCAGGTTAAAGAGAGACAAAGATCCAATCCCTGCCGGTGTCTGTTGTATCACTTACTACTGTGGCCTCAGCACCAAAAGTTCCTGTGAAGAAGAGAGAAAGCAATTTTCAAGCTAATACCAAATGACAAGTTTGTTGTATTGGAATAAATAAATTCTGTGCAATGGGCATCAGAAAGGGAAAGTTGGAAGTCAGAAACACTTCAAAGAAAAAATAACTGAGCCTTGAAGACTGAGTAAGATATTATAATGAGTTTCTTTAGATCAGTCTGCCCTAGTTATCCTACTTGAATTTCTCATCAAAACTTTGTATTTTAGGGGTATCTTAAGGCTCTAAATCAATGAGTACAATTTAATCAATGTAAGTGTGAACATTGCTATATAAATCTCTCAAAATTGGAAATCTTACGTATGTCTTTCCCATATTGTTTCAGTCTTTCCATAAAGCACTTGTTATATATGGCCTCATTCTAGGAAGCTGCAAAGCATTTTTGTGTTTGTGCATATATACTTATCTATACATACACATACATATATAAACATTTGTGTGTATATGTATGTACATGCATATGCATGTGCATATTCATAGATATGATAGATAGATAGATAGACAGATAGATATAGATAGATAGATAGATAGATAGATAGATAGATAGATATACATACATACATAAAGTTATCCCAACACCAGCATTTTGGGGGGAATGTCATATGGTACTGATAGTATCAATATTAATACTAAATATAGAACCTTATAATAGTCATAGTGCCTTCCTTACCAGTCTCCTTCCAGTCTAGGTGCCCTGATGAGGACCTCACCCATTGCTATTCCCATCGTCTTTACCTTCCGTGCCCTACTGTTCAACTAAATCTTGATATAAAATGATTCCAATAAGCTGGTGACTTGGAAACCACAATGACAGATGAGTTTTAACACACACATATACAGAAATAGTTTTCATATTTCCTTGGGAAAATACATATTGAACATATTTTTCAAAGTACTTAACATGCACAGTTATTATATCATAATATCCTAGAGAAAATATAATGGCAGCTCACCTACTTCCACTTCACAAATTAAGAACCAGGCAGAGGAAGATTATGAGAGTGGCTCAAAATCATGCATAATGTCAAGAAACTAGATGTGAAACCCATGTTTCCTAAATTTTAATTTTTTTTCCTCTTCCCTCTATCAAACATTAACTCTTAAGGCTACTGAATTCATAGATAAGAAAAATAGCATTCGTTACTAAATTCATGCTGTACTTGACTGACAAGTGTTGTTAAACATACAGGGCAACTTTTTTGGTTTTGATACAGGAAGTTACTAGATGGGGATGCTGGGATGGTTCAGTGGGTAAAGTGCTTGCCTTGCAGCCGCAGGGTCTAGGGATCAAGTCCCGCCCCCTGACCCATGCAGACCCATATGCTGAAGTGGGGTGTGCTTCCATATGAGTGGCCCCCAGTTCTATTTCTGCCCTGTGCAGTCCGCCTCCACCTGTGTGGAATGAAACTATGTCAGAACCGATGATGTTCAGCTGTGGAGACTGCTCTGGGCCCTCCCCTTCTTTCTGTCTCTGTCTGTCTGTCTGTCTGTCTGTCTCTCTCTCTGTCAAACAATTATATATATTTATATGAAAAAAAAAGGTATTAGAATTAGAAAAAGTTTAGTCCTGAGATTTTCCCTGTTCCAAACTTCTATAATGATGTGGACCAGTGAGTTGATTTTGTTAACTTCAGCAAACTCATTGCCTTGTTTATTCATGAAACTATGGTAATTCTTTGAAAATATTTTTTGCAGCCTTACTTAACAATTTTTTATAACAAGCAATAAAATGTTTCTTATATATTTGGCCCATCTCACATCAGTAAGTCATAGATAGGCTTATCCTAGGTTCTGTTACTTGATGCTCCTTCATGTGGAGCCTTGGGGTAGCTGATGAATACATGATTGTATGGGCCGACCTGATCTGAAAAAGTTCAAAGATGACACCTGACTATATAACAACTTGGTTGTATCTGACAATTTCACCACCAAGATAAAAAATCACAAGATTGACACAAGCATGTAGAACAGGTTACCCCTGCCACTCTTTGGCTACAATGAAGGTCAGACAGGCAATGGTTCCCATACTGCCTAGTATACTAGCTTGCTAAGGTTGCCATAACAAAGAAACACAAGCTAGGTATCTTACACAATGGAAATTTATTATCTCACAGTTCTGGAGACCAGAAGTCCACGGTCAAGGTGTTGGCAGGGTTGGTGTCTTGTAAGAACACTGAAAAAGCCTTGTATTTCAGGCCTCTCTCCTAGGTTTTGGTGGATTTCTTGTAAAGCTTGGTCTTTCTTGGCTTTTGCTGCAACCCCCCAATCTCTGCCTTCATTCCCATGTGGCATTCTCACCATGTGTGAAATCTTTGTCTAAATCTTCCCTTTTTATAAGGACATCAGGAAAATTGGACTAGAAGGGTCCACTGTACTCCCATATGATCTCATTGTAATTAATTACATCTCTCCAATGACCGTATTCCCAATATGATCACACTCTGAGGTAATGGGGGTTAGGGGTTCAACATATAAATTTTAGAAGGACACGATTCAGCCCATAATACCTAGGAATCGAACTCATGATCCAAACAAAACACTCAGTAAATGAAACTTAGGTGTTGGCTACATTTTTTTCCTACAAATAAGGCAGAGCTATTTCATCCAATGCCAGGGGATCAGAGTCACACAAAACATGTGTGTGTGCAGGGGGTGGGGGTGGGGGGCACTGCTTTGAGAGCACAGAGTTCCCGTGGTGAGCAATGTGTGGCCCTGGTCAGTGTAGGTAGATGAAATAGCGTATGGTCAGTTTGGCAGTTAACATTATTGAATTTGGAATTACCCAAACGCATGACTTGAAGTGGTTCAGACTCCTTTTATATGATAGAGTGATGTTATTGTTGCTTAGAGAGTAGTAAAAGTCTCTTAAGATGTGAAGCGTCTATTAAGATGTCCCAGGAGTCATGCACATTTTGACAATGATGAATGGAGATTATTCCCATTCTCAGCCCAGTGTACAAGAAACAGGTCACACGAGTGAGCCCAAGAATGTGGTTAATAAAAATATCATACATTCAGCCTTGAATTTAATAACTACACATACAGATCTGTGCTACCTTTCTATTACTGCATAACAAATTACCATATATTTCTGTGTAAAAGACACCCCCATGTATAAGATGATCCCTACTTTTCTTTCTTTTTTTTTCAATTTTAATCTTATTTTATTTATGTATGTATATATATATTTATTTATTTATTGTTAAATTTAATGGGGTGACATTGATTGGTAACAGTTAAATAGTTTCCGGTTGAACAAGTCCATATCACATCACCCATGCATTGCATTATGTGCCCACCACCCAGAATCAGCTCCCCTTCCATCACCATGTATCTGGTATCCACTCCCACCTCCCCCTACAACTCTCCCTCCCCCCTCCTTCCCCCTCCCCAGGTAACCACCAAACTATTGAGTGTGTCCATAATGCTGGTGCCCACTCCCACCTCCCCCCCAATACTCTCTCTCCCCACTCCTTCCCTTCCCTCAGTCAATCATCCAGCTATTGAGTGTGTCCATAGGTCTCTGTGTCTTTGT
>PVKE010033235.1:0-18039 GCA_004027555.1 Craseonycteris thonglongyai
CCCTTATTTTTCTCTCGGTGTAATGAGCGCAATTTAGAGATCTGTTGCTAAGAATGCTCACTTATCACGTAAATAGATAGGTAAGAAAAGCAATTTAATTTAAAACAAAGAAAAGGTACTTACATTTTAAACAGAAGAAAAATTGAAACTCAACGTGGTCACCGAGGATAAATAATATTGATTGATAATAATACTGTTAATACAAAAGAAAAGAAGCTACCGTATGACACTACCAAATCTTCAAGCTAACTGACTGTGTTCTTCGATGAGTCCAGTCGTAACTGTTGAGTTCACGCGTTGCGTCTGGTGACAAGTGTAACACATAAGTCAAAATGTGTGGTCTGGGTGGGTGGAGATCACAGTGTCAGGCTGTCAGAATTCTAGGAATTTATGACCTTGGCAAATTCCCAGAATGCATTAAACTATTGCTAGAAAGTTTTGTCTTCTATAATAGCTTCAAAGTCCATGGTACACGGAATTCCACCCCAGACATTGCGAGCGATCCACAATCGACCAAAATTGGCCTCGCGAATTCCACCCCAGACATTGCGAGCGATTCATGATCGACAAAAATTGGCCTCGCGATCAACCGGTCGACTGCGATCGACTTGTTGGCCACCCCTGATGTATACTATTCCAATCCTTACATACTAGCAGAATTTTATAAACACAAAGAATACAAACCATTAGGTTCTTAAAAACAGAGTACATAAAAAGTTAAAGGGATAAGAAATTGGGCACACAGGAAATGAAAATTATATTTGTCACAATGTTATCTTACTGATTTTTTATAAGGATAGAAGAGAAACTCAGCCCTGCCTTCATAATAAAATAGAAAACTAAATAAATTATAAATACCCAAGAATTAGAATTCACTTTCTGTCTGGGAAAGAACCTGTATACCTGCATTAGAAGATTTTTGTTTACAAATAAAAGGATAAACAGGCATAAATGTAACCTCCTACCTACAGCAGCAACAATATGAAGCAGCATCATATGTCAGGTGTGATCCTGATAGCTGAATGAGAGTAAACCCTGAGAGACAGATAACCTAGCAATGAGGTAATCTGAGAGTGCCTATGCTTACTTACAAGTGAAAGTTTCTAGACTACTATGAGAGGCAAAACCCACGTGAAATTCAGCAGATCCTCTGGATTAAAAGACTAAGCTATGAGTCAGAGAAGACTAAAGCTGCTAGGGTTCAAAGTAAGATGACCAGGGAATGAGAGCTGCACATGGAAAGAAGGCCAGAAGTCTGCAGAGTTCCCCCAGATATTTAGCAAAATAGTGACCATGTAAGAACTCACTTATGGATGGGGGAAAAAATATTTGAAAATTCTAGTGAACAGTACACAAACTTTACATGGAAATAAAGATAGAATCTATTATGAGCATCCAATCTAATAACCTCAAAATTTATGAATCAGGGTAGAATAATGAGAAGCAATTTGCCTCAGTAGTAGAAGATAATTAGTCCTAGACTAAAGGCTACTCTGGTCCTATTTATAACCTTGAAATAAAAACATAGATTAATTTTTTTCTAAGTTTTTAACTGTATGCCAGAATAAATCTCAAGTATATCTATAAAAATTTAAAAATACCTACACAAAGCCAGGTAAAATTTAGTGGCAGGTATATGAAAGTAAGAACATAGAATTTATAAAAAGAAGAATAATCAAACAATTGAAACTGACCCAGAAATGACACAGAGGTTAAAAATTGCAGCCACAGACTATAAAACAGTTAATACAAGTACATTCCATTAGTGCAAAAGATGAATTAAAACATGGGGCATATAAAAAGTCCAAAACAATATTACAACTAACCTCATAATAACAAAGTTGCTCAAAAGCATTGATAATAAAATACCTTAAAAGCAACTAGAGAAAGACATCATATATACAATAATTAAGTTAAGGATGACAACAAATTCTATGTGGGAATCAGCAATTGATAAGACATTGCAGAAACATCTTTAAATCACTGAAAGAAAACTTTATCAACCTATAGAAATCTGTATCCAAAAAATATATATATTTTTCAAACATAAAGGTAATTCTACAAAGCAGACATACAAACGGCCAATAAGCACATGCAAGGATACTTAACATCACTAGACATTAGGAAAATGCATAATAAAACAACAACATACAATTCACACCAAGTATGATGGCTATAATGAAAACACTGAAAAATTATTAAGTGTTGGTAATATGTAAAGAAATTTGGGCCCTTATGCAATCTTGTTGAGAATGTAGCCCCTTAGGAAAATAGTTTAGCAGTTTCTTAAAAATTTCTACACATAGAGTTATTGTATAATCAACAATTCTTCTTGTTATATACCCAAGAGAATTGAAAGCATGTGTCTACATGAAAAATTGTTTGTTATAGCATTATTCATAATAACAAAAAAAGGAACCCTCAAGTGCCCATCAGTTGAATGAATAGATAAAATATAACACAGTCATACAATTTATGTTCAACCATAAATGAAGTCATGAAGTACTGATACACAATAAATACCACATGGACAAATCTTTAAAACATTATGTTAAGTGAAAGAATGCAAATACAAAAGAATATGTATTTTATAATATTATTTATATGAAATGTACAGAATAGGCAAATCAACACAGACAACAAGTGTTTGCCAGGAGCTGGAAGCTGAAGGGAGGAGGATTGACTACTGATGAGAATTGAGTTTCTTTGGAGGTGATAAAATGCTTTAGAATTAGATACTGGTGATGGTTTCACAACTCAGTGAATATATTAAGAAACACTGAATTATATATTTAAAGAGATGAACTATATGGTATACGAACGCTTCTCAGAAAAAAAAAGGACTGTAAAAAAATACCTGTACCATACAATGATAATTAAAACAAACAAACAAAAACAAACAAACAAACAAAAAACTACAGACTGACATCTTCTATAAATACAATAACAAAAATTCTAAAGAAAAATTTTGCAAAACAAATACAAAAGCACAGAAAAAGAATATCTCATCATGACAAAGTAGGGCTTATCTTATTAATACAAGGTTGATTTATTATTTGAAAATTAATCAATGCAGTAGACTATATTAGCAAACTAAAAAAGAAAAAACATGTAATTATACCAATCATCACAAATAGAATTTGAGAGGAAATTAAAAATGGAAGGAGATGCCCTCAGGGTAATAAAGGGTATGTATGAAAAACCCATGGCTAATATCATAGTTAATGGTGAGAAACTGAATTATTTCTCCCTAAGAACAGAAACAAGACAAAGATAAAACACATCCAGAATAGAAAATGAAGCAAAAACATCTCATTTACAGATAATATGATCATCTGTCTAGAAAATCTGATGAAGAGTTACTGGTAATATATGTGAGTTTAGTAAGTATGCAGAATACACTTGTTTTTCTCAATACCAGCAAAAATTTTTTTTTAAAAAGCATAATAAAAATACCCTTAAAATAACATGAAGTATATCACGTTTAGGGATAAAATTATCAAAGTTATGGAAAAAATGTGCACCGAAAACTACAAAATTATATTCTTTCAAAAAAATTAAGGTACTATCTAATTAATTATTTCTAAATAATTGGAGAAATATCCTGTTCATGCATCAAAAAACTGTATTGTTCATATGTCAATGCTCCCCAAACATATCTATAGTGTTGACATAATTCCAATCACAATTCAAGCTGATATTTTGGACAAATTGAAACAGATTACAAAATTCATACAACAATGCAAATAACCTACAGTAGCTAAAACAACTTTAAACAAGACAGACAAAGATGAATGACTACTAACATCACCTGATTTCAAAACTAATTATAAAGCTCAATAATCAAGACAGAATAGTATTGATATAAAGGAGACAAATTAATAAATGGAACAGAATATAGGGTATATACATAAGCATAAGTAAACAATATTTGACAAAAATTTAGAGATAATTCAGTGGAGGAATGCTAGTGCTTTTTTAAAATTATTAAATTGTGTGAGAAAAATAAGATGAATAGTAATTCTTACCTTATACCACATCACAAATTAACTAGAAATAAATTTTTATATCTAAATACAGAATGCATAATCTATAAAAATTTTGTAAGAATAAGAGAGAAAATCTTCATGACATTGGTTTAGGAGAGCTTTCTTAAATACAACACCAAAAGAGCAATCCATAAAAAACAAATTGAGGGGAAGCCAGGATGGCTCAGTGAGTTAAGCGCTCACTTTGCAGCCCCAGGGACCAAGGATCGAATCCTGGTCCCGGCCCGTGCAGACACATATGCTGAACTGGGGAGTGTCCCCAGTTCAGTTCTTACCAGGGTGAGACCCCGGCCCAGTTCCTGCCCTGTGCAGCCCTGTGCCCACCTGTGGAATGAAACTATGTGGAAAAACAAATGATGTGCAACTATGGAGACTGTTCTGGGCCCTCCCCCTTCTCTCTGTCTCTGTATCTCTCTCTCTCTCTCTCTGTCAAAAACAATAAAGATAAATCTTAAAAAAAACTAAAACAAATTGATAAATTAGACTTTATCAAAATTTGAAATGTCTGCATATATAGACACTATTAAGAGAATGGAAAGATGTCAGAGATTTTAAGAAAATATTTATAAAATGCATATTCTAAAACACTTGTATCCAGAATATATAAAGAATTTTCAAAACTCTAAAATAAGAATATAATCAAATAAAACATTTGAACAGACATAAGATGGGAGAATGTATATAAATAGTGAGTAAGTAAATGGAAAGATTCTTAACATTATTAGTTATTAACCCTTTCACTGCACCAGTATTTTACTGGCGTATGCAAAGCGGTTTCAGGGAGGAGATGGAGTTTCATCTCTCGTAACCTGATCTGTTGCCAATGATGATTCACAGCTTTTGCTGTGAAAACAATGTCAGAAAATGCCCTATTGTACTTCTGCTTCTTTTTACACGCAGTGAGATGAATTGAGCGATTTCACCACCTTCTAGAATAAGCACTCCCATTGCACTCGAAAGTTTCCATTCAGCACATGCAACTTCTGTAACGGAAACTCTGTAACATCAACACCAAATGCCCAGTAATAAAGTAAAATATTTTACAAAAAATTATGATTTTTCTTTATATAAAAATACCAAAGAAATACAAAATAAAGGTTGAATAAATAAAAATGTAGTTTCAAAATCCTTATGTGTTATTTCTTTGCAACGTAAATCAAATACTGAAAAATGTTCACTTATGACATTTGTAAACAACATATAGATCAAAAAAATTTTTTGAAGGTGACCATGGCTCCATCCAGCAAATAAAATACAAGTGTTTTACTATAAATTGCATTGCCACACATGCCTGTACTACAATAAAATATGCAGAGATGCGGAAAACATGAACAAAAACCAAGATGAGACATACTCGTCATATGCATAGCAGGAATAGCAACTCATGACAAGACATTATAGTCACAGGCAGCAAAAGGGTTAAGGAAATGTGAACTATCACAATGTGACACCACTACACACATACTAAAATGGTTAAAACTAAGAAGATGGTTATATCAAGCATTCATGAGGATCTGAAACAATTCTCATATAGTTGCTAGAAAAAATGTAAACTGGCACAATCTGGAAAACAGTTTGATTGTTTCTTAAAATGTTAAACATCCTCCTACCATATGATCCATCCATTCTATTCTTATCTCTTCACCTAAGATAAAGGTAGGGATTCATCCATACAATAACTTGTGTCCTAAAGTTCACAACAGCTTTATTTTCCAAAGCCCCAAATTGAAAATATCCACAATGTCATCAAACAGGTGAACTGATAAGCAAATTGGGATATACTTAAACAGTTGAAATGCTACTATTAAACTAAAAAGAAGAATTAATTGTGGCATCAAGGGTAAGTGAAAAATAATTAAGTTGATTGAAAAAAGTAAAAAAAATACAAAATAAAAAATTAAATACTGTTTGGTTCTATTATATAAAATTTAAGAAAACAAAAACTAATCTGATGTTATAGATGCTGATCAGTGTTTGCCTGAGATGAGACATGAGACAGTGAAAGGGGAATGAGAAAGGGATCACAAAGGGGCATTTGGATACTTTTAGCAACAATAGAGATGCTTTGATTGTGTTGATTGATTCTTTGGTATATAGTATATGAATATGTTAAAACTCATAAAACTGTGCATTTTAAAATATGAGCAGATAATTATATACCAATTATAAAGAAAGAAACTGCATTGACTCCTCACTAGTGCAGAATAATACTTTAAATGAAATGTTCACCTGGATATAAAATATTTTGAAAAATAAGATTAAATTTACTGTTTGCTCTTAATTTATTTCTCATTGTTTATACCTTTCACTGAAATGACACAGGCCCTTCACTGTCTCTGTATGATCTCTATCTCCATTATTACAACCAGGTAAGAGAGGCCCCTGCCCTGAGCCACCTGCTTTTGTGGACTCACATATCATAGACAAAAAAAAAAAAATTATGGAAGATCATATGGTTGTCTCTATCAACTAAGATTGAGCACACAGCACTGGTACCTATGGTGCATAACCTCCAGTATCTACCCCGAGGCTTCACACCACTCAGTCTCCAGATAAATCTATTGATCTCTTGTCCTTGCCCCCAAATAAAAAAAGAAATGCAATTGTGTACAAATATCTTGAAAGATTGTGTGGTCTATAGACATTAAATATCAACTCTCCTTTTAGTCATGTACCTCTATCATGCAAAAACATTATGCATTCACCTGAAAAATGTTTGTCTATTAATTTCTAAAACAAATAAATTATAAATTACTGACCATGCTATAAACATATTAAATGAGTATATGTGATAAACCATTAGCAAAAAAGATTGCAATTAAAATGATAAAATAAAAACAAATCTAAGTTCTAATATTTAATATTTACTTCCTTTGTATTATTTAATATTTACCTTCCTCATTTCAACTGATCATTGTGTACCTTTCCAGGGCTGCACACACTCTGCATTGGAAATCACTGAACTAGACAATAGAGAAATAAAAATAGTTAGGAAAAAAGGAAAATAATATTTTATTGTCAACTGACTAGAGTACCTGCAAAAATTTATGAGAATGTTGACATATCAGAAATAATAAGACAAGGAAAATAACTTCCATCTTATCTTTATTGAATCTGAATAAATATATGACATCTACTTCAGATGTTCCATCAGTATACCTAGGACATGTTGAAAATGGGAGGGAGTGATAATTTTCTCCTTCATTTTCTCAATATAATCTATTTTGTCTTAATTGAGTTTCATTAATTGCCATCTATAAAATAACTTTAGAACAGTTGTAACAGATTTTATTAACATTTTTACGTATGAGTGTAAGGAAGAGATGAAACTTACTTTTATATAAAAATTTTCATATCTAAAGGGATTGAATTTTTAAACTCTGCTTAACCTTCTAAATTGAAGAACTACAGTTAGACATCTGTACAACTATGAAATGGGAACCCAAATCCCTCAATAAATTGGGTTTCATGACAAATATTTTATCAAATATCCCACATAGCTCATTTATATAGACTTATAAAGCTAAATCTTAGTTTTTCCCTTCAAGAGATGTCATCAAGATGGAAGCATGAGAGGAGCTTCTGAAACCTCTTCTGAAAAGAACAAATTGAACAAGTAAAATTCAACCAGAGAATTCCTAAGCAACACACAGCCTCAGCTGAGAGACCCAATCATTCCAAGAAAATACCTACAACCAGAGAAAGGGAGGTGAATGAGAGAGAAGGAAAGGGAGTAGTGTGGGGACACACTACAAAGAGCAACCCAGTGACCAACCCCTATTCTGACCCAGAGACTGGCAGAGAGGAGACAGAAGTAGGAGTATGGAAGCACAGGACAGTGTGCAGAATGATTCTGGGTAGGTTGGAGGCCTAGAACAAAGACAGAGGCCCAGGCAGCTAGAATGCTGAAAGGATGTCAGAAGTGGGTGTGGCTGGCCATAGTGTGATGTCACACCAAGAGGACAGGGAGATCAGCCATACATGGCAAAGGCACCATAGCACCATGCAGGAGGCCAGAGTGAGGAGCAGGAGACAGCCAAAGACAGGTGCAGGTAATCTGAGTGTGGATCCGGCTACCAGATTATAGGTTGGGTGGCAGAAGTGTGTGGCCCAAGGAGCATAAGGCCAGCAACGAGAGCAGGAAGTGGGCATTCCAGTGGTGGGAGTGCCAGCAGATGGAGTATGCTGGCAGCTGAAGTGCAGAGTGGTCCTATGTGAGGTAGGGTCCCAGTCAGAGTCCTGCGTGGCCTTGGACACAGAATCTGGCTGGTTCCTCTTGCTCTCATCCAAGGCTCTCACACCCAGCTTCACACAGAGCCTGCGTTCAGTCAGCTGCTGCCGGGCATCTGTCATTAATGTGTAATGCAAGCACCTTGTGCCTTTTCTAACAAACCCCACCACCACCCTTCATTTTGAAGCTGGCAGGGAGATCCAGAAAAACTGTGAAGCACAGGTGTGGCAGCTTCTGACTGTGGTGGGATCTCAGAGGCATAGAATGCCATCACCCACTATATCTTCCCAAAGAGAAGGCATACAGAGACCAGGGAGACTGAGTCAAAGAGAAGCTCACGTTCTAAGAAGTCTCCCACTGTGAGAAAACCAAATAACCAAGAAAAAAATATTATAAGACATTGCGGCAACACCAGCTAGGAATTAAAAGAAAGATTTCTTCACATCTACTAAGGGGAAAGTCCTTAATCCCAGGAAGTAAAATGCTCCAACAGCAATGAATACCCTTGTGAACAAAGGTGCTCAGAAAAAAATAAAAAACATGCACATAAGCAACTTAAAGATATGGACACATAACCTAAATGACAACAATTTCCAGACTGCCATTATGAAAATATTCAAAGTGATCAAAGAAACTTGGTGGAGTATACAGAAATAACTAAGTGATCTCAGAAAGGAAATTTATGAACAACAAAATACTTTAACAAAGAAATTGAAACAAACAAACAAAAAACCCAACAAAAACCCAAATAGAAATTCTGGAAATGAACAACACAATAAAAGAAATGAAAAATGAAATAGCTAGCATAGGACACAGAACTGACCAGATAGAGAAAAGATTTAATGAAATCAAAGAAAAAATTTTAAAATGTAGCACAAGAAAGAAGAGAGAGACTGAAGAGTTTTATTTCTTTTAGAAATAAAATATCTGTATAAGAACTATCTGACTATATTAGAAAGAGTAACACGAGAATAATAGGTATTCCAGAGAGAACTGATGACAGGCTAGGCACAGAAAATTTACTCAAATAGTACACAAGAACTTCCTAAATTTATGAAAAGAATTGAAGCCTCAAATTCAAGAAGGAAACAAGAACCTTAGCTACATGAATCTTAGCAGACCCTCTCCAAGGCACCTTATACGGGAAATGTCAAAGGTCAAAGACAAAGAAAGCATCCTCAAGGCATCCACAACAGAGAAGACTATAACCTATAAAGGAAATCCCATCCAACTATCATCAGAATTTTCAACAGAAACTGTATAAGCCAGAAGGCAGTGGAATAAAATATTCAAAATATTGAAGGAGAAAAATTACCAGCCAAGAATCATATACCCAGCAAAGTTATTCTTTAGGTATGAAGCAGAAATAAAAACCTTTTCAGACATAATGAAAGAATTCTCCAACACAAGGTCAGCATTTCAAGAAATAATAAAGGAGGGGATAGGACCTGAAAAAACAAGTAAAAATAAATAGGGATAAACTAGGACAACAAATCATAAAAAGGGAGGAAGTAAAGTTTTAAACTTCCAAAGATAATAGAGATAAGAAACATCCTTAATGAAAGGAACCACTGCGTATATGAAACTATCTTTACTTAAGTTCATGGTAACCACTCAAAAAGAACTTAGAACTGAGACAAATAACAAAACAAAGCAAAGAGAGAGGAAGAGAGAAAGAGAGAGGGACAAAGAGAGAGAGAACAAAGAAAATAATCATAAATATGATTGAACTAAAATAATTGAAGAAAAAAAAAGTGAAGAAGCTATTGAAAAAAAAGAGCTACTAGAAAACAAAAGATAAAATAGCTATAGAGAACCCACATATATCAATAATTACCCTAAATGTAAATGGACTAAATTTGCCAAGAAAAACACACAGAGGAACAAACTGGATTAAAAAATGAAACACAACCTTATAATGCCTCCAAAACACACATCTCAACTACAAGGACACAGACTTAAAGTAAAAGTGTAGTAACCAATACTCCAGGGGAAGCCGGGATGGCTCAGTGGGTTAAGCGCTCACTTTGCAGCACCGGGGACCGGGGATCAAATCCCGGCCCCGGCCCCAGCCCTGGCCCGTGTGGAACCATATGCTGAACTGGGAGCTCCCCCAGTTCAGTTCTCTCTCTGTCTCTGTCTCTGTATCTCTCTCTCTCTGTCAAAAATAAAATAAATAAATAAAAATATATTAAAAAATACTCCAAGCAAATGGCATACAGAGAAAAACAGGCATAGCCATACTTGTATCTGATAAAACAGACTTCAGTATCAAAAAAAAAGTGAGACAAAGATGGACATTTTATAATGATAAAGGTGACAATATAACAAGAAGACATGACACTTATTAATAATATATGCCCCCAACAAAGAAGCACCAAAAACTGCAAAGCAACAAGTAATAGATCTAAAACTAGAAACTGACAAAAACACAATTGTTGTAGGGGTCCTCAATGTCCTTGTGACAGCCATGAATAGATCATCCAAACTTATAATAAATAAGAAAATATCAGCTTTAAATGATGCATTAGAGCCATTGGATATAGTTGACATTTACCTGACTATTCATCTTACAGACATACGATTATGCATTCTGTTCCAGTGCACATGGAACATTTTCAAGGGTAGACCACATGCTGGGACATAAAGCTAGGCTCAGCAAATTTAAAAAGATTGAAATCATTCCAAGTGTATTCTCTGACCACAGCTTTGAAATTGGAGATCAACTACAAAAGGAAAGCAGGAAAAGCCACATATACATGGAGATTAAATGATATTTTATTTAAAAAATGACTGAATCAAAGAATAAATTGGAGATTTAAAAATACATAGAAATAAATGACAATGAAAACACAATATACCAAAATTACAGAGATTCAGCAAAAGCAGTATTAAGAGTGAAAATTGTATCACTGCAGGCCTATCTCAAGAAATAAGAAAACAACCTAACATCACATTTAAAAAAAACTAGAAAAATAAAAACAACAAAAACACTCATAGCAGAGGGAAGGAAATAATAAAAATTATAGCAGAACTAAATGAAATAGACAATAGAAAACCAATAGAATATATTAATGTGAGAAAGCGCTGTCTTTTAAAAAAAAAATTTAATAAATGAAAATCCCATGGCAAGGCTCACCAAAGAAAACAGAGAAAATAATCAATCCAAATTAGAAATGAAAGAGGGAAAATTACAACTGATACCACAAAAATACAAAGGGTCATACAACTATACTATGAAAGGCTATATAACAATGAATTTTGCAACCTAGAAGAAATGGGCAAGTTTCTAGTGACATATAGTTTACCTAGACTGAATTAAGAACTGGATAATCTAAACAGACAAATGAAAACTAAGGAACTTAAAACAATCATCCAAAATCTTCCAAAAAGCAAGAGTCCAGGACCAGGTGGTCTCACTAATGAATTTTATCAGGAATTCGAAGAGGAACTAATACCTGTCATTGTGAAACTTGTCCAAAAAATTGTAGAAGAGAAAATACTTTCCAACTCATTCTGTGAGGACTACATTACACTAATAGCAAAGCCTGGTAAAGACATCACAAGAAAAGAAAACTGTAAACCAATAGCTTGGATGAACACCAATGGAAAATCCTACACAAAATACTAGTAAAGAAAATACAACAATGCATTAACACGATTATACATCACAATCAAGTGGGATTCATCCTGGGGCACAAGGATGGTTAAACATATGCAAATCGATCAATGTGATACACCACATAAACAAAATAAAAGATTAAAACCATATGATTATATCAATTGATGCAGAAAAAGTATTTAACATGATATAACATTCATTTATGATCAAGACATTTAGTAAAATAGGTATAGAAGGAAAGTACCTCAACATAATAAAGGTCAAATATGACAAACCCTCAGTGAACATCATAATAAATGGGGAACATCGTAATGAAAGGGGAAAAACTGAAACCTTTTCTTCTAAAGTAAGTAATAATACAGTGTCCCCTGTCACCACTGTTATTCCACATAGTGCTGTAAATTTTAGCCAGAGCATCAGGCAGGAGAAAGAAATCGAAGAAATCCAAATCAAAAGGGAAGAATTTAAAGCATCACTTTTTGCAGATGATATGATCTTGTGTGTTGGAAACCCTAAAGACACCACCAGAAAACTATTAGAAACAACAAATGAATACAGTAAAATTGCAGGATACAAAATCAATGTACAAAAGTTCATAATATTTTCATACACAAAGAATGAAACTTCAGAAAAAGAAATGAAAAAATGATATATCTTGTGATAAATACAAAAAGAATAAAATACTTAGGATGTGAGGATTTATGCCTGGAAAACTATAAAACATTATTAAAAGAAATTGAAGAAGATAAAAAAAAAAGGGAAGATATTTCATGTTCATGATTGGAAGAATCAACATAGTTAAAATAGCCATATTACCCAAAGCAATATACCAATTTTTAATGCGATTCCTATCAAAATCCCACAGACATTCTTTCAAGAAATAGATTTTAAAAATCATCAGATTGATATGCAACCACAAAAGACCCTGAATCACCATAGCAATCATCCAACAAAAGAATAAGGCTTGAAGCATCAAGCTCCATGACTTCAGTCTATACTACAAAGTGTCAATAATCAAAACAGCTTGGTATTGGCAGAAAAAAATAGACATACAGACCAATGGGACAGATTTGAAAACCCAGAAAGAAACCCACAAATATATGAACAGATAATTTTTGACAAAGGAGCAAAAAATATACAATGGAGGGAAAAAAACCTCTTCAGTTAATGGTGCTGGGAAAATTGAAAAACCACATGCAAAAGAATGAATTTGGACTGCAATCTGTCACCATACACCAAAATTAACTCAAAATGGATTAAAAACCTCCACATAACACCTGAAACAATAAACTGCATAGAAGAAAACATCAGTACTAAACGTGAAGACCTTGTGTTCTGAGAAGACTTTATGAAATTGACCTCAAAGGCAAGGGAAGTAAAAGCAAAAATAAATGAATGGGACTATATCAAACTTAAAAGCTTCTGCACAGCAAAGGAAACCTTCAACAAAGTAAAAAGAAAACCAACTAAATGGGAGAAAATATTGGTAAATAGTACCTCTGATAAGGGGCTAATACCTAAAATATATAAAGAACTTATACAACTCAATAACAACAACAACACAAAAGTGATCCAATTAAAAATTGGACAGAAGACCTGAACAGACACTTCTCCCATGAAGACATACAAGATATTTGAACAAGTACTCAATATCACTAGCAATTAGGGAAATGCACATCGAAACCACAATGAGATACCATCTCACAACTGTCAGTAAGGGAATCAACAAGACAAGGAATAACAAGTGCTGGAAAGGCTGTGGAGAAAAGAGAACCCTCATACATTGCTGGTGGGAATGTAAATTGGTATAACCTCTGTTGGGGCTGGTGGGGAGGAGGGATGTATGGAGATTCTTTAAAAAATTAGTAATGGAATTGCCATAAGATCCAGAAATCTGTACTCTGGGTATCTACCCCAAAACCTTGAAAACCTGAATTCACAAAGATACACATACCTCAATGTTTATTGCATCACAATTCAGTGGGCAATTTGCGGAAACTACCAAAGGGCCTTTGATAGATGACTTAATAAAGAAGTTGTGGTGCATTTGCACATTGAAGTACTACTTAGCGATGTGAAAAGATGAAAGACAGCCATTTGTGACAACATTGATAAACCTTGAAACCATCATATTAAGCAAAATAAGTGAGACTGCAAAGATTAAGAAATATATGACTTCACTTATTGGTGGAATATAAAACTGAAAGTAATAAGAAAAAAATGCATGGACACAGTCAATAGTTTAGTGATTACCTGAGAGTTAAAGGGAAGGTAAGGTTAGGGGAGTAGGGAGAGAGCATCAAATATATGGTGATGGAAAGAGAGCTGATTCTGGGTGGTGAGCATATAAAGCAATGCACAGACAATGTAGAATCGTGCACCTTAAACCTACCGGTATGTAATTTTTACCAACCATTGTCACCCCTATAAATTTAACAAATAAACAAAAAATAAACAAATCTTAGTTATTTCCTTTGTATTTTTTTAACTTTCAGTAGCATTATTCTTTTCTAAAATCTGGATACAATTAACTGTAGAAAGACAGTGCTCAGTACAATTTAAGCCTCACTTTAGGCACTTTATACTACCTCAGCATTTTAAATGTGAGAATTCACATTCTAGTAATAGGAAAACTAAAATTTGGCATACTGACAAATTTACTCAATATTGATGTTACTAAAAAAATGTTACATGCAAAGTAGACTGTAATATTACAGAATTTGGCCTTTGTAAGCTAGTGTACACATAAACTAAGTTAGTCTTTGCTTATCTGTCTTACCTATGACGTGTTGTACCAGCAGGCCCTTTCCATAGGTTTTAGTATGTCAGCGGATGATTCCTCCTTTTCAGACAAGGTGAAAAAACCAAAGTTCTCATCTAGATAAAAAAATCACCCCATAATTATCAAATTCTAAAATTTCAGCAGATATAACACCAGAAATTGGTTATGGGCAAGTCTTTTATAAGTCTTCTACATAAATAGTACTATATGAAGTTACAGTGTTGATCCAATAACATAATTTCTCATTAAACTTTGTTTTAATGGGTCTTAAAACTGTGAAAGGTTTGGTTAAGTTGTTTCCATTAAAAAAGTACTGATTTTAAGAACTAATAACTTAAAGTTGGACACACACACACATATCTAAATGGTTCACAAAATAGTCTCCTTTTCTTCTAAAGGTTTTACAATGCATTGTAATCACTAACCCATATTTTATCAGTAAATTTACATGGTCAATTGAGACAAACAGCACACCACTGATGAAGATTGAGGTAGCAGGTATTGGGAATAACATTTATTTGGCCTTCTGAGATTTCTGGGAAGACTTGTTGACCTTGCCAGCTCTAGCTGCCTTCTTGTCCATGGCTTTAGTGACACCCACATCAACTGTTTCTCGTGTCATGAACAACAAAAAGGCATAGAGCAGGATAGTTAGAGAAGCTCTTAACACATGTGCACTTGCCAGGAACTATATAAATGTTGGGAGCATCACCAGATTTCAAAAATTCAGGCCAACTTTTAGCTGTTTCCAAGAATGACGATCCATCATCTCTTTCAGCTCAGCAAATTTGCAAGCAATGTGAGCTGTGTGACTATTGAGCACAGGTGTCCAACACTGATTTAGCCTGGATGGTTCAGAATAATCACCTGAGTCATTAAGCTAGCTGCTTTCAGTGATGTTCATTTTTACTACGTATTTCCAGCCACATTGCCATTATAAACATCTTTAACAGATACATTCTTGACATTGAAGCCCACATTGTTCCCAGGAAGAGCTTCACTCAAAGCTTCCTAGTGCATTTCAATAGACTTTATTTCAGTTGTAAAGTGGACTGGAGCAAAAGTGGACCAGCATGTTGAGTTTAAAAATACCAGCCTCCACTCAGCCCACAGGGACAGTACCTGGAGGAGGAGCTCCAAAGGCTTGTCAGTTGGATGAGTTGATGGCATGATGCAATTCACAGCTTCAAGCAGCATGGTTCCATTGACATTGCCATCTCTATGGGTGACTTTCCATCCCTTGAACCAAGTAAGGCATGTTAGCACTGGGATCCAACATGTTGTCACCATTCCAACCAGAAACTGGCACTAATGGTACTATATCAGGGTTGTAGCCAATTTCTTTAACGTAGATGCTGACTTCCTTAACAAATTCTTTGTATCTATTCTGTCTATAGAATGGCTCAGTGGAATCCATTTTGTTAATGCCAATAATTAGTTGTTTCACACTCAGAAGGGCATACTCATAAATTTGTTCATTCTTGGAGATACCTGCTTCAAATTCACCAATACCCACAGCAACAATCAGGACAACACAGTCAGCCTGAGGTGTGTCTGTGATCTTGTTTTTGAAAAAGTGTCAGTGTCTTGGAGCATCAATGATGGTCACATAATACTTGTTGGTCTCAAATGTACACAGGGAGATATCAATGATGATACTATGTTTACGTTCAGCTTTCAGTTTATCTGAAAGCCAAGCATGCTTGAAAGAGACCTTTCCCATCTCAGCAACCTCCCTCTCAAAAAATTTTGATAGTTCTTTTGTTAATTCAACCACATTTGTAAATCAGATGACCAGTAGTCCCAAGTCTATGTATCCAGAGATAATAATGTTAATAAGAATATTTTCCTATCTTATATTGCCTTAGGCTTCACAGTGATTTTCATGACACCTATGCTCTGGTGGCAAATCAATCGTGAAAAAGCCCTGCACAGTATTTTCACATCCCCTGTCTTTTTTTTTTTTTCCAGTGAATGGCACTGATTTTATTATACCAAGCCTTTCTCTCAATCCCCAAGGCTCTGTGTAACAGTTTTATTTAGTGTGGCCCCTCTTGACTGATGATTCTACTTTTATGATTGAAGCTTTGAACATATTGACCATTACTAAACTTAATGATTTTTTCCCAGTTTTGCTGAGATATAGTTGACATATATATAACACTGTATAAGTTTAAGGTGTATAGCATAATGTCTTATCATATATATTGTGAATTAATTAACAAAATATATTTAGTTAATAACCATAACCTCATACAGACACAGATAAAACATGTTTTGTTTTGTTTTTCTTTCTGTGATGAGACCTCTTAGAGTCTATTCTCTTAACTATTTTCAAATATACCATACAACAATGTTGACTACAGTCATCCTGTTGCACATTACATCCACAGTACTTATTTATCTTCTAGCTGAAAATTTGTTCCTTTTTCCCACCTCCAAATAAAATTTAATTAACCCTTGAATGTCAGACTGACAAAGAAATATTAATTATTTAAACTTACGTATGAATTCCCCCAAAATCTAATGGCATAACTTGTCTCAATAAATTTTCATGGTTACAGACTTAGTATTAAGGCTTTGTGTATCTTATTTAATTACTTATTTATTATTTATTCAATTGTCCTTTGTATTCTGTATTAAGTACTATTACTCCTCAATTATCTATTCTTAGAGCAGGAGGCTTCTCTGTTTGGCCAATTTTATATACTCAGAGACAAAAACAATACAGCCTGGATTTTATAGAATAGTTGTTAAGCTATGTAATTTTGTTCCTTGCAGTATAGCCAATTTATTACACTAATACAAGTTTTTTTACTTCATATTCTGCTAAGGCTTTAATATGAATAAACAGATTAGAAAAAATTCAGAAGTCATATACTATGTTTGACTTTAAATACATACAATTGCTAAAGAAGAGAAAGAGAGCATAGTACTACTTTATATAGTCATGATGGTGGCCTGAAGATACACATGTGTCCACATTCTTTCTATCAAAAGTGGTAAATTAGGGAAGCCGGGATAGTTCAGTGGGTTAAGCACTTGCTTTGCAGCCCTGGAGACTAAGGACCAAATCCCGGCTCTGGTCCAGGCAGACCCATATGCTGAACTGGGTTGTGCCCCTGTTCAGTTCTTGCTGAGGCCTATGCGGAAGACTACTGGCCCAGTTCATGCCCCGTGCACCCATGGAGTGAAACTATATGGAAAACTAATGCTGTCAAAACTATGAAGACTGCTCTGTTCCCTTCCCCTTCTTTCTGTGTCTCTCTGTCTGTCTCTCTCTCTGTCAAAAAAACCCACAATAAAAATAAATCTTTTTTAAAAAGTGGTATATTAATATTTTAATAATTTTTTT
>PVKE010033236.1:0-18183 GCA_004027555.1 Craseonycteris thonglongyai
AACATTGTACAGAAATTGAGTCAGCAGAATAACACTGAAGATTTTTTCCCCTTCAACTGACCTTTTTAAGATTTTATCCTTCCTTAATATTGATAGCTTTTTAGTAGAGGTATTTGAATGCAGGAAATATATGAATAAAGTACGTTTGTTTTTCTAATTAGTATTTGCAATTTCCCAGACAAGGCTAAAATCAAACCACTGTAAATATTAGATGACATTCAAGTTTAAGGCAAGGGGTCAATCAGAATAACAACAGTTTCTACAGAAATGTTACAACAAACTGCTCTAGCAGCCAACATGAGTCAAAGCATAATCATTCTGATGTTCCATATAAAAAATAGATTTTTAAAAATTGGCTAAATTGAATCATTCAGATTGCCTACCACCTGTCATTGCTTTTTATAAATGAAAAGCACCCATTTCTTTATATGTGAAACTTCTGCTACTGCAAATCAAACTTCTTTTTCAAATGACTATGAGGCCCATTAGCCAAGAGTGCAATGGTTCATGTGCTGAGTGCCCATGAAGTCCATAAAGAGGATGATAATTTTGTGTTAAAGTTTGATTAAACTGGGGAAAATATGTGGATGGAAGGTGAATGGTTTGTTATGGCCCACTATAGCAGTCTCATAGCTCTGTTTATCTTTGTTTCAAGCTCTCCTTAAATCAGATAACTAGCAGGAAAATATTACAGAAAACAAAGAAAGAACACTGAATCACAGTATTAGCTTCAGATGAGTATCGATCCCTAGCCTGCATTCTGAGATAAATGGAGATCAAAGAAGTAAACCTTTTTTTGTGAATCATCTTGGATCATCTCCTTGGGTGTTTGGTGTCAGTCAGGATTACTTCTGGACTGAAGAAGCAGAATTGCATTCATTTTGAATTCTTGGCTTCCCCTTTTATTTTCGTATATTTATCCCTCTAAGTTATTTGGATATGTTCAGGTTTGATTTTTCCAGGTTTATTTATATATTTTTGTTCTCAAGTGTCATTTTCTGCTTCTTTATTTTTTTTTTCATTAAGTTTTATTTTGGTGATATTAGTTAATAAAAGTACATAGGCACCAGGCTTACAGTTCTATATAATACATCATCTATGTGTTGCATCATGAGTCCATCACTCTGAATCAGTATTTTTTTTCCATCACTATTTACCGGTACTTTAATAACTCTTCCCCTCCCCCATGCCCCTTCTCTCTCTCCCCCTCTGGCAGCCACCAAACTATTGTCTGTCCCTGAGCATTTTCTTTTCTGTTTTGTTTATTTATTCATTTCTTTAGGTTCCACATATAAGTGAGATAATATGTTGTCTTTCTCAGTCTGACTCATTTTGCTTAGCATGATATTTTCTAGTTTCATCCATGTTGTTGCAAAAGGTATGAGTTTATTCTTCTTTATTATTGCATAATATTCCATTGTGTAAATGTACCACAGCTTCTTTATTCAATTATCTATTGATGGGCATTTAGGTTGTTTCCATACCTTGAATATTATAAATAATGCTTCCATGAACATAGAAGTACATAATTTTCTATTATTGTTTTGGAGTTCTTTGAATAAATACCAGGGGTGGAATTGCTAGATCATACAGTAGTTCCATTTTTAATTTTTGAGGAAAAGTCATACTATTTTCCATAGTGGCTGGACCAATTTGCAATTCTACCAACAGTGTAGCAGGGTTCTCTTTCAATATAAAACATCTGTTGTGGAAATTTCAAGCATGAGATGTTCAATTTTTAATTATAACTTTAATGCTTAGCCTGAAATTTTCAAACAATATAAAATCCATATGAGAGTCCCACTCTTCTTTTATCATCCCTCTTTACAGAGGTAATGATTATTAACAGTTTAGTGTGCATCCTTTCATGTTATATTTTTTCCTGAGGATATATAAACCTAGCTCATTATGAGATATTACATATGTAAGCTTGTTTTGTGGATATAAATAGAACAGTGAAATGCCTTTATTTAAATCATTTTGTGGCTAAATGAACTCGATAAAAACTTTTTCCTTAAGAAATCTAGAATAGTTTATAGAGAAATCTTAGATACCATAAATTGGAAAATACCCACAGCTGTAGACTGTGGATAGAGTTCTTAAGGTTGTAGCATTCAGAAAGCATTTTTCAGTAGTGGATGAACTGAATCAAGAGGGATTACTTATTCCTCAGCATAAGGTAGAAAATAAGATAATACTTTTTTTTAAATAAAAAATTTCACTTACCACTTGCATCAGACTTCTAAATAAGCTGTTATTATTTTTTCTGATTAATAGGGGCATCCTTTCCAGAGAAAATTCTAGGTGGATCCACGTACATATACAGATATTCATAACATAAACACGCTGAAGCTTCTAATAAGACTGAAGCTTCTGTTCTGACATATACGTTACTCATGCAACAGGAAACACAAAAATCTCATAACAATGCTTTCTGACCAAATCATTTTTCAACTAATAATATTAAGCTTACCTCTCTCTTGGATTACTCTGTCACATTCTATGATCACTATTTTATTCCTGGCTTATCAAACAAAACAACAGAAAAAAATTAATAATGAAAACAAATGATAACCCCCACCAAAAGGTGATATTGTTATTACTGGAACTGAATACATCTTTCTATTATAAGGTAGGTACATAAGCGGATTTCATCAGAAACACTCCAGCACAGCCTGGGCTTTCATTACCTTAGTACTCAGGTACAGCAAGAGACTTAATGTCTGAAAGAAAGAACATGTCCAAATTGTTACTGAATCTTTTTGAAATGAATATTTCAGTAGGACTCTTAACTTGAGATAAATTAGATGTTCTAAGAAACTCTTCCAATAAAGAATGTCTAACATTCTAGATAAAAATACTCTTAAAACCAACTTTTAAAATCCAAGCTTGATGGGCAAGAAAAGCAGTGATAATTCTGGTGGACAGAATATTTTTTAAAGTATGCTTTTAAGTTTTAAGACAATTGAAACCAACTTAATTATGTCTTTTATTCATTTTTAAATCCATGCTACCAGGCACCCAGGATTCTCAGCCCTCCCACCTCCTCATTTCTCATCCCTGGAGACATTTTACATCCTCAATTTTAACTGTTTTCTAGCTGAAATACTTCTCTTCTTTTGGAAACACATATTCAGTCTAAATCCTCCAAATGTTCAAATTTTGCTCTGATCATTCTTTTACCTTCACTCTTAGCTAAGGACACTATCTGCCTACAATCTTCCTCAGTAGCGGATATTTTTCCTTTTCACCACCAATTCCACTATGCTAGAGATAGAGATGGTGTAGTGACATGGGTTTTAGGCAGGACAAAGCATCATTGATAGGAAGTGTAGCAATGGGGAGCAAAGGACTGTATGACCCAACCTGTCACATTTTTCATATCTTTTAGTTTTATTTTTCTTATTGTGTACCATTGGGGATTAATTCTTCAGATATAATAGCTACTTTGCTAAGTCTCACTTGAACTTTTTCTTATGTCTGTTTGATTCATTGACTAGGTTTTAAAATTTAGTGAATGGATATACATATATGTATGTGTGTGTGTGTGTATGTGTGTACACATGTATGCAAGGCTGTCTGAAAAATATCCAACCATTATATTGACAATGGTTAGATTGCTTTTGGACAGCGTTTGTATATACATAGACATATTGATTGTATATGACAATACAGAAATATATAAATGTCTTTGCATGTATATTTATAAGAAATGCTATTTATCTATTTTTATATCTGATATGTCTTATATTTAATAATTTTAGTCTTTATTCTAGTGGGTTATTTTCTTTAACATCTTTCTCATTTTTAACAACCCATGTAATAATTTTGTGTTGTTAAATGTGTTATTTTATTTTAACTCATAATAGCTTATTTTATACTTTTTTTTTGAACAAAATTAAGTATGACCTATTTGGATTTTTCCAGGATTATAAAGTTGACTAAACATTAGAACATGCTCAATGACAGAAGCAAACTTACTAGTCATTAAAAAGTATCTAATAAAATCCTTTAATACACATAATTAATAGTAAAAAAATTATAGAAACTCTTTATAAAAATTTAAGGTCAAGTAAATCATCATTGTTGATATTCAATTTTCAGTTTTCTATGATAGGAGAGCTAGTCAACACAAGAAGATGAGGATAAATATTAATATCACAAGAACTGGAATACGAAAAAAAAACTGACTTGTTTGCAAATAATCATATAAATTGACAGTCCAAATTATAGGAAATAATTGAAGTAGTTAAGAAGTTGTTTAGTTTTATGATTATTACATAAAAATGAAATTTACTTCCAATCCCAAACACAAACAAAAAATGATGTGAATATACGACTGTAATGCTCAGCAAAATCAAGCAAGGCATAAAAGATTAAATATACTGAATTCCTTAGGGATATTTATATAAAAGAGTTAATATAATAAAAAAAATGAACACAAGAAAATTAAACACAAATTTCAGAAGACTTTTATTTTTGATTATATTGAGAAAGAGTCATTTGGAAGGATTGTGAAAGACTGAACCATTTTATTTATTAACCTAAGTGGTAGGTACACTAATTTTCATGTTTTTATCTTTTAAACAATGCACAATTTTACATTATGTATGTGTGTGTGTGTGTGTGTATATATATATATATATATATATAAAGAAGCCTTGGCTTAACAGATATCAAGCTCATTTTACCCTTATTTGAAGAACAATGGTGCAGAATAATCAAGAAATAGACAAAACACTCATGAAAGAAGAGTACCCGTATATAAAAATAAACTCTACAAGTTAATAATATATAGGAGAGAAGTAATGGATCAATGAGAACTGATTAAAAAGAAATGTTATAACAACTTGAGATAATTTTTCACTTTATTGTAAAACTAAACATTTTTAAATTGTAACAAAATTTCAGCTCCAGATATATACCTACATAAAGTTTTGAGAATTATTTTAATATAAAACCTACTTGTAATATCCTTAACTGCATTATTTCCAATGGCAAAAAGAAAAAAGCAAAGAAACAAAAATGCGTTTTTGTTTTTTGGGAAACATTACAAATGTTCATTGGCAAGAACATTAAATAATAGACTAGCATATTTATACAATGAAACTGTTTAACTCTAAACCTTAACTATATCTTAAATGCATAATAATGTGTTAAAAAGCACAGATATCATTAAACTATGTATTAAAAAGCACAGATATCATTAAACTATGTATTAGTTTCTCATGTCTGCTGTAATAAATTATCATAAAACTAGTGGCTTGAAACAACACAAATTAATTATCCTGCATTTTTGGAGACCAGAAATCCAAAATACATCTCACTGGGCTAAAATTCGTCAGCAGGTCTGAATTTTTTCTAGAGCCTCTTAAGAAGGAGCGTACTGCTGTGCTCTTCCTAGCTTCTAGAGTAGGGGTATACAAACTTTTGGCTGCCCTGAGCCACATTGGAAGAAGAATTGTCTTGAGCCACACATAAAATACAGTAACACTAAAATGAACTAAAAAAAAAAATTACAGAAAAAAATCTCACAATAATTTTAAGAAAGTTTACAAATTTGTGTTGGGCTGCATTCAAAGCCATCGTGGGCCTCATGCCACCTTTGGAACACAGGTTGGAGAAGCTTAATCTAGAGGCCGCCATATACCTTAACTCATAGATCTCTTCCACATTCTAAACCAGGATTTATATCACTGGGACTTCTGGTGCTATCATCACATCTTCTCTAAATCACCGTCTCCTACCTCTCTCTTTACATTTATAAAGACTCTTGTGATTATATTAGGTTTGCTGGCTAATTCAGATTAATCTTCTAATCTCAAAATCCTTAAATTAGTCCTATCTGCAAAGTCTCTTTTGCCATGTAAGGGAACATGTTCACAGATTCCAGGGATTAGGATGTGAACATCTTTTGCTATTCACAAAATAGATTTGGGATTACAACATGTCTATAAAGCCCAGAAACAAACAAAAATGTGCAGTATATTGTTTTGATAGCAACCACTTCAATAGTAATATACTTAAAAAAAAAAAAAAAGGAGTGATAAAGACAAGATTTAAGACAGCCTTTTCCTGTCTGTAGTTATAGGAAAAGGTCAAGGAAGGAGATAACACAGGAGCTCTCGGCTAGATACAAGGGATAGGCAATGTGAAAAAAATTTAAGTTTAGTAGTATTTTTATGGTTTTTAAGTTATATTCAATGATATTGAATTGCTACATATATTGTTTTGCTTGTAATGCCTATTACATTACATTGTATTACCTATTATATTGAGAGTTTAATAAACATTAAATATAGAAATTGAGAAATATATACATTCTTTTAAAAGTGTACATATTTGTTTCTAGCACTATGCATATAATGCACAAGTATTATGTACTTAAGTATGTTTACATACAAGTGAAGTAATTTATAAAGGAAGCACTATAGGATTACACTGTGAATCTCTCTGATGTAATTACACTCATGATAGCATATTTTTTAATTCATGTTTTATTTGTATAACTCATCTCAAATATTTAATTCCTAAATACCCAACACAGTACAAAATAGTTTACTGATCAATATAGTTTTATTACTTGTGGATAGATATGCAGTTGAATAGTGCATTTATTTATAAGTTTGAGTTGCCATAACAAAATATTATGAACTAAGTGGCTTAAACAACAATATTATTTTTCTCATAATTCTAGAGGCTAGAAGTCCAAGATCAGTGTGTCAACACAGTTGGATTTCTGGTGAGAGCTTTTTCTTATTTTTCTCTGAGTCCTCACATAGCAAAGAAGGAGAGAATAAACTCTTTGGTGTCTCTTTACATAAGGGCTTTAATCCCATCATGAGTGCTCTATTTTATAACATTATTTAAATCTAATTACCTCTCCAAGTCTCCATGTCCAAGTCTCCATTAACATCTCTGGTTAGACTTCAACATTGGATTTGGAATGGTATTGGAATAATTCAGTCTATAGAACACAGTTTCCATTTGTTTGTTTGTTTGTTTATATTACATTTATTTTGGTGACATTGGTTAGCAAAATTACATAGGTTTCAGGTGTACAGTTCTACATTACATCATCTGTATGTTGCATTATATACTCACCACCCAGAGTCAGATTTTTTTTTGTTTGTTTTCATCACCATGTATTTGAATCCCTGTCTCTCCTCCACCACACTCCTTCCACCTCTCCCTCTGGTATCCACTAAACTATTGTCTATGTCCGTGTTTAGTTTTGTTTTTGTTGTTGTTTTGATTGTTCATTTATTCTGTCCTTTAGATTCCACACGTAAGTGAAATCATATGGAATTTGACTTTCTCAGTCTGAATTATTTCCTTCTTAAAGCACCCTCTTCAAATAAAGTGATTTAGTCTGTTAGGACTGCTATAAGAAAAATGCTGGAAGCTGGGTAGCTTATAAACAACTAATTTATTTATCAGAGTTATGGAAACTGCAAGTCCAAAATCAGGGTGCCAGGATGGTTGAGTTCTAGTGAGTACCCTCTTTTGTGTAACAGTCTGACAGCTGCTGGTTGTATCCTCACATGGCAGAAGGCAGGGAGAGGAAGAAAGCTCTCTGGATTTCTGTAAATGCACTGATCCTGTTTATGATACTCCACCCTCATGACCACATTTAATCCTAATTACCTCCAAAAGACCCCACCTCCTAATACCATTATATGGGAACACAAGTGGGTTTCAACATATGAATTTGGGGAGGCCATGAACATTGGATCCACAACATAAAATACCCTCTATAAAGTCCTTTATACTACTGAATAAAGTAAAACTCTTTGTTATTAGGGGTCACAGTCAGAATCCCTAGAATGAGTATCCAATGAGTATCTATTATTACAGAATAAACACTGAAACCAGTTTGTTTAGCACTTGTTTTTGTTTATCCTAGCAACATGCTATATATTAAAGAAATAAGCGTATTTATAGTACAGTCTGATATACTGATGATTTTTTTAAACTGATATAATTGTGTTTGGAGGAAGGTGAATGTATAAAGCAGAACAAAATAGAAGGGATAATATCTTATAGTTGAGGGCAATTAAGAACTTTCAAGTGATAACAGGTCAATCAATATTAAGCAATAAAATTATCTTATAAAATTATTTTCTTCCTGAACTAACAAGCCTCTTCTATGGATATAAAATTTTAAGACATGTTTTCCAATTTAAATCTAATATCAATCTGGTGTTTTAAGAAATATATATAAATTGACATCAAGCTATAAATATTTCAAATTTTAATTCTTGAAATTAATAACTGAAAGCATGTCTGAATGTGAGCTATCCTGCTGTAGCACTAAATTATTTAACAAGCAATAGCAAGATCAAATTACTATTTGACCCACATAGACAGACAGAGATAAATCTAGATTTACTCACTGTAGATCAATTTAACAACCTCATCCCATGACCCACCCAAACCCAACTTTATGCAATCTGCACCGACAGACTTATCATCTCCATATTAGTCCTCAAATTTGATTTGTTTTTATTATGCCATTAAATAGGTGATTAACAGTCTCTACTTAAATAGCTAGGAATTCTTATTTAAAATAACAGCAACTAGCAATTCTCCTCCATAATACCTTCAAGTAACTATCAGTGTCTGCATTTATGGTTTCTGTGTGCCTTTTACTTATCAATCTCTTAAATCCTTTCAGTTCAGAATACTTAGACAAACCACAGAGAAACAAAATATAAAAAGACTGATCATCATGAAAACAGGCATCCTAGAAAAATGTGCATATGTATCAAATTAGTACAAATTTGAGGCAGACTGATCAAATGCAGAAAGAATTCCATTAAGTGTTAAAACAGTTGGAAAAGTTCCCCCCCCCACCCCGAAGTCCTACTTTTAAGTTTCTTTGATACAAGGTGGCACAAAGTCAAGAGAGAACTTAAAACAAGCTTCACATTAATATTTGAAAAAGGGCACCCACTGTGTTTGATGCTGCGCCCTTCATGCAAATCATGTCGTCCAAGAGAAACCCCAGTAGGGAAGATGCTGCTTTCTTCTTAGCATGCTCTCTCTTTTTTATCTGCTGGATAATAATGAACTTCTCACACTCCCTTTGCAACACCCCCTGAGCTATACAGAAATTAAGTTATTACTTGCTAGCTGAAGACCCTTTTGGTAAAGGATTGAGATTATTATTATTATTATTGATTTTTGGTTAAAAGAAAAAGACTCCAGTTTTATTTTTTTTTTTTTATCTTTTCACATTTATAGACAGAAATTATCTTTTTGTCTTCAGTGCATAGTTATTTCTATTTTACTTTTTGACAGATAGAGAGAGAGACAGAGACAGAGACAGAGACAGTTAGAGAACCGAACTGTGGGAACTCCCCAGTTCAGCACGTGGGTCCTGCCTGGGCCGGAGCCGGGATTCGATCCTCGGTCCTCGTGGCCTCAAAGCGAGCGCTCAACCCGCTGAGCCGTCCCGGCTTTCCCCAAAGACTCCAGTTTTAAACTGCATTAGCAAGAAAAACAATGAGCATTTTTCTAGTAAAGAGCAACATAAGGTCTGAGCAAATTTTACCAAAATAGGATATATTCATTTAAATTATTTTAATATATGATTGGTATTTATACAAAGCATTTTTTTATGTCCTGGCAGCATGCAGGGGCATCGATTTAGCTGGTATGAGGGTATTAGTATGAAGAGAGCCAAAGCATAGGAAACATGCCATTAGATGACTTGACATATCATTAGGCACTCCTGCCTTGGAGTTGGGGTGAGGGGGCAGGTGAGGGCAGGAATGTAGAAGCTTAAATACCAAAGTTAGAATTGCTACTAACTAAGTAGCACTCATTTTTTTGTGCGTGTGTACCTGGGAGCTCTAAAATTTTGGTGACTGTGTACATATCTTCAGGAATACTTAGAGAACTGATGGAAAGATATAATAGCTTTAAACTTATCTCTTTAATAAAAATATGGAAATATTTAATGCTCTCTTTCATCACCACACCCACACCAAATTCATCAATGGGAACCTGGCTAACTTTTCTGCAGCCTGTTGTTTATAATGACAATCACTTTTTTATTATTGCCTAACCCAAAAGTTCAAGTACATGTTATTATATATAATATAACAAAGGAGATATCACCTGTACTTCACTTAACAGTTTATTCAACAGTTTCACATACACATTTTTTATTTGAGCCTTATCATAATTTGAGAAAATTAATTGTACTGTTCCATCCTGCAAATAAACCGATTCTTAGATAGATTATGCAAGTGACCTCCATGATTATCAAAATATAATATAGTACTTTTGTCTTCTAACATAAGATCACTTGAATTACTTAGAACTACATATTTCCTTTGGAGCTATATAGATATGAGAATTAAGATCAATTCCTTTCCCTGTAGGGAATGATTTCTGAAATCTCCACAGAACACTTGAGTAGATAAATTTCTCTGTACATGCTATTCAGGTCAGCTCCAGGATGTGAATCTGAGCATTTATGGAACTACAAACTACATGCCAACGTCCAGGCTAAAATACGAAACTTTGAAGACAAAGTGGTGAAAATTAATTTACTTTAACGTAAGTCACCAGAAAATTTTATCATGAGGCTCCTTTTTAAAAGTCCCTCTGCTGACATCTTGGTCTCCCTCCCGCCACACCTCTCCATGTTTTCACTCTAGTAAAATGTTGAATTGGAATGCAAAATTGATCACTTTTGGTTTTAGATTCTTATATTTTTTCCTCCTATGCTATTTATTTCCTTAACAATTATCTCTCTTAATAATGTGTTTCTCAATAATAATAATAATAATAATAATAATGTTTCTCATTTCCTTTTTCCTTATTTTTAAATTTATACTACCGGTATTTTGGCAATATCTGAGGTTTTGTATCTATTTTATTTGCATAATTGTCTGACACAACAGGAAAATAGGTTTCATACTTTGAATATTTTTAATATTGTTTCTAAACTGATCATTAAAGCTATAATCTATTTCTGAAACTCATGAAATATGATATGGTAAAAATAATTTATTTATTATATCAAAATATAAATATTTTTGGATTTCCTTGTTATATCCCTACAGATAATTAGGTTCTCAATATTTTATTTTAATAACAAAAATTACAATGACTATATTTATTACATTTCAGTGCACCAACACAATTTCTTGTGAGTTCTTGAGTTTGTTGATTTTGACTACAATGTTTTTCTTTTATGCCTTATTGTTACTGTTTCTAATATGGTATTTTAAAAATTATTTTTTCTCTTAAGCCATTGACTGTATAGAATGCCACCATGACTTCAAAATTTTAAAAATAGGACCAGATTTCACTCTTAAAATTAAGAGTCAGACAATAAAAGATCTATTTTAACATTTTACTCACATTCTGCGAAAAGATCACAGTAAAACTACAAAGATGCATTAATAGCACTGAATTTGTGTTTTGGAAAACCTTGAACAAAGGATTGAGTTTCCTCCCTGAATAAAATTAACATATCTACTGACAAAGAAAAATAAACCCAAGAAAGTAAATAGATGTTAATAATGATGAAAAGGATACGCTTGTCAAAACATGGTATCTAATGATTATTTTGCACATTTACCATCACTTTGATATCCTTTAAATAATGATTTCTGATTATCTCTTCAAATAACATCAGGTATTTCAATATAACAGACCAGAAAATTAGTGCATCTAAACTCAAACCTGCATGTGGTAGGTGCCAGTGTGTTATTGAGGGAAAGGCTAAACAAATTATACCTACGTACTGCTCCACACAACATGTGATATTGTTCTAACTTAAATAGATGATAGGTGTATGCCTAAGCAGCTTCTAATTACTGTTTTAATGATTGTATCTTTCATAGACAACACCTAGTAGCCACTGAATAAACAGATTTGCTTCATAATCACAAGTCTGCACAGTGTTCTACCAATATTTAAGGTTTCTTTCTTATACATGTATACACTTTTTAAATGATTATGAATCCACATTGACTTGACTTAAAACATGAGGGTTTTGCTAAAACACAAACACAAAAAGTACTATAAACTAAAGAAAGTATCATTGAACTACCCAGTCAAATGGGTATTTTTTGTTTTTTTTGTTTTTTTCTCTTTAGCACCCTGAATCACTGAGTATACACACTTGTTTCTTTTTAAAGAGTTCTGCTTAAGCATGGAGTCACCAATTCAAATATGTTATATCTTCTTATGTTCTTCTGTTATCTGCCCCCAGGATAACGCATATTATTTAAACATATACTTTAGGATTTATACACATTGAAGATGTTAGGATACAGTGACCAGTAGTCAAGTTAATAAGTAGTTACAGAAACCAGTCTTTCAGAATTATACTTTGTAAAGAGGTAGGTCTAAGTAATTATTTGGAACAAAATATATCATTTTTAAAAACTATCTCTGCACTTTCTGAATTTAATGTGTATATTTCTCAACAATAATATGTTGTATTACTGTATTTAAACCTAGACAATGATAAAAGCTTTGCATGCATTACTTACTAATCCTCATAAAACTTCCATGCATTTAGGAGTATTATCCTTGTTTTTCATATGTAGATGATTGGCATGCTCTAGTGGCTGATTCAAAGCTAAATAATGAGTCATTTATAAATAATTGTTATCACTTCATCCACCAAAATAGTCTGCCTTTCTAAATAATTTTTTGAAATGCAATGCCTGTTATTTCTCTTTATATAAAAATCTGTGTAAGTATTCTGTAAGGTAAACATAGAATTTGATAATCAAGATAGAGGTATGTGTTAGTACATCAATCTTTCTCCAACATAAATCTCTGCAACATGTTATACTAATAAAATTAAAAGACAAAAAGGTACTATTAACATGCTGTTTGTCTATGTTACAAGCACAACCTTTTCAGCAAATAGGGAATTTTTGTTTTTTTCTTTACAAGTTGTTTGTTATATCTATGAGTGAAGCAATATCAGGTGTCCTGATATGTACAATTTTATTGCTCAGAAAATAATTATTGTTTCATTCACTGTATGTCTTCAGTTTGTTTCAATGAAAAATCAATCTCATTTGATTCTTGCATAAATTTCTTCAAAGTTCCTACTGTTTCAAATCTATTGGGTGAAAATATTTTTGATATTAATAAGTTTTGGAAAGAATGTGATCTCTCTGTATGCTTATTTATGAATTTGAAAAGGCGTTAAACCCCAATTGTGATTTTAGAAGCCAGTCTGTCTGGCTTCATGGTTTTTAGTCAAAAGTAACATTTGTATTAATATAAAAATGAAATGCTATCAATGTGTTGAATATATTCTTATTTTTATTGGAAACCCTCATGTAGGTCTGGATATTGATAATTGAGAATAAATTTGAGGCATGTCCTTTGTTAACTCAATCAAATTACTCCTATGTTAAAAACATCCACAGAGGTAGTAAAGTGAAATAGGATGAGTTAAGTAACTTGGAAAATAAGTGGAGTCTCTAAGACAAGCTTTGCCAACCTGGGTCCACTGGGCAGCATGTGGCCCAGGACAGCTTTGATTGTGGCCTAACACAAGTTCATAAAATTTCTTTAAAAATTATGAGATTTTTTTTAAATTATTTTTTTAGCTCATCAGCTATCATTAGTGTTAGTGTATTTTATGTGTGGCCCAAGACAATTCTTCCAATATGGTCTAGGGAAGCCAAAAGGTTGGGTGCCCCTGCTTTAAGACTAAACGCAAAAAAAAACCACAACTCTACATAAACACCGTATTATAACTAATAAAGTTGATTCCTATATGGGTAAAGGTAAAATGTCTGTAACTACTGTACTTGTTATCGTAATTGGACAATTAAATACGTATTAATAGATGGTGGAATAATGGAGCCAGGTTTTTCACTGTTGAAACAGGAAATTACAAACAAGCAAGGGGAAGATGCTAGAGTGATCTATGTGATAATGAATTAACATTGATATGAACTCATGTTTACCTTAATATAGATCTTGATGATCACATACAGAAATATTTATAAATATTATACAAAAATATACATGGGTTAGTTAGTATGTACTATATATACCTTTCTGAAAGAGCCTAGAATCAATGGCATTCCAGTAGCAATAAGTGCACTTAGCACCCATATCTTGGTTTCTAATACCACACTTATAGAGAATAAGGATCCTAAGGCAAATGTCTAATTCTAAGACTAATACTAAAGAATCTTGTAGTACCCCAAATTAAGAAAGTCAGTCTCTCTCTTTCTCTTTCTCTCTCACTCTCCTCTTTCCCTCTCCCACTCTCTGGTTCTCTCTCTGTTACACACACACACACACACACACACACACACACACACACACACACACACACACGCTACTCTGTGTGTCCAAAAAAAAAAACATCCACAGGAGCCAAATGAAATTTGAGCAGCAAAATAAGGTGGTTTACATTATAAACCATAGTACAAAACGCATATCTATGTGTCTATACTAATATAAATAAAATTATTCATTCATTCATTAATGGTGGGGAGATGAATATAGAGATCTCTCATGTGGAAGAATTCCAAATGATTTATGTACTGTCCTCAAGGAAGTGAGCAGTCAAGTATGAGCTGTATATAGTGATTATCTCTCAAAGAGTACAATTATAGAGTTTTAGGGACCAAGGGAGGTCTCCTAAGGTAGTTCATTTTAAGCTGAAGTTGAAGTATAAATTGGAATTAGCAAGACAGAACAGGAACAAAGAAGGAACAACTGTCCCCGACAGAAAGAACTATTTATTTTTATTGGTTGATGAAAGCATTGAAATTCAAAAGCTCAGTATAGGAAAGAATGAAGCAAAACCAGAATGCTGGGGCCTAAAAAAGGCAAGTGTTCATTCAAGATAAGACAGGTAGCTAGCCTGAAAGAAAGTTCTGCAGGTGTGATAAACATTTAATTTGTATTAAAGTGGTGATTTTTAAAAGAATGTTCCATCTGCTCTATACAGTATGGATTGTAACAGAGCAAAGATAGATGTAGTGGTCTAGTGTGACAGTAATCCATGTAAGGGATAGTGATGTCTCAAACATCTCTGTTTGCATAGAACAATGTTTCTAAAACATTAATGAGCATCAGAGGACTAGCAAAAACACAAATCACTGGGCACAAGGCCCAGAGATTCAGATTCAGTAGAACTGGAATGAAGCCTGAAAATTTGCATGCCTCACAAGTTCTTACGGGATGCTGCTGCAGTTGCTGCTTCAGATACCAGACTGACTTAGAAAATAAGTATAATATTACATAACCTTCACCTCACTACTAATTAAATAATGTACAACAACCCTTATTAAAGTTGCCAGGTTTAGCAAATAAAAAATGAACATAGGGGAAGCCGGGATGGCTCAGTGGGTTAAGAGCTCACTTTGCAGAGCTGGGGACCGAGGATCGAATCCTGGCCCCGGCCCCGGCCCTGGCCCTGGCCCCTGCGGAACCATATGCTGAACTGGGAGCACCCCCAGTTCAGTTCTCTCTCTGTCTCTGTCTCTCTCTATCTCTCTCTCTCTCTCTCTGTCAAAAATAAATAATAATAATAATAATAATAAATTATTTTTAAAAACTGAACATAATAACCCTAGTTAACTTTTAATTTTATATAAACAACAAATACACTTTTAGTATAAGTACAAATGCTGTCTGGGAAGTATCTGCCATGTATCTGTACTCATTACATTGACAATGGCTGGATTTTATCCGGACAACCCTTGTATGTCCCAGAAAAAAAAAACTTGTATGTACTTATATACCAGAAATCTATTCTTGTTGTTTATCCCAAATTCAAATTTAACTGGTAGTCCTATATTTTAACTGGCAAAGCTGCAGCTCTGACAGAGGTGTAATGGAAGCTTCTGGGAAATATATTCAGAAATTATTTTATTGGGTCTGGTGGTACTACACACTAATTTTGTAAGAACCAGACTTTTTTTTTTTTTCCTCAAAATGGATGTATATATTTCCTGCAGTTCCATATGAGACATTCTTCTCTCTCTGCAACCTCACCAGTTCTTGGTATTATATAGCATAAAGCTGATATTCCAAATCATTTAATCTTAGCAGGGTTTAGGCATTTTTAAAAATATTTATTTTATTGTTTTCTTGAGAGGAGATGGTGAGAGACAAAAACAGAAAGAGAGAGAGAGAGAGAGAGAGAGAGAGAAAGAGAGAGAAGGGGGAGGGCGCAGAGCAGTCTCCATATTTGTACATCATTAGTTGTGACCTGGTTTCATTTCACACAGGTGGATGTGGGGCCTTTCAGGGAACTAAAACAAGAGCCTCCCATTTATTTATCCATTCATCTACTGAAAAACATTTTAATGGTACCATATTGGGGCAATTATAAATAAAGCTGTTATAAACATCATGTGCAGGTTTTTCTGTGAGCATATATGTTCATCTCATTTGGGTAAATAAATAACAAGAAGTGCAATTGCTGGATATTATGACAAGATTATGGTTAGTTTTGTAAAAAAAAAAACAAACCCACCAAACTTGCTGTCTGGCAAAGTTTCTGTATCATTTCTTTATTACCACCAGCAATGTATGAGGATTCCTAATGCTCTATATCTTTGCCATCTTTTTTTTTTTTTTTTTAATTAATTAAATGTGGTTTTTTTTCCTTGCCATCTTTTGATGTTGTCGGTGCTCTGGAATTTGGCCATTATAATAAGTTTGTTGTGCCATCTCACTGTTGTTTTAGTTTGCATTTTTCTGACCTGAACTATGACTTGAAACATCTTTTCACATGCTTATTTGAAACTGTATCTTTTCTTTGGAGGTATCTGTAAAGGTTTTTGGCCCATTTTTAATAAAGTTGTTTATTTTCTTACTATGGAGTTTAAAAAGTAAAAATATATATATATTACGGATAACAGTTCTTTATCAGCGGTTTCTTTTGAAAAAAAAATTAATCTGAGGCTTTTCTTGTAATGTTTTTGATACTATTTTTCACAAAACAAAAGTTTTTAATTTTAATGACGTATAGTCTATACATTAATTTTTTGTGGAATTTATCTTTGGTATTATATATTTCAAAAGGTATCACCATAATAAGCTCATTACAATATCTGGATTATTGCATTCTTCTAAAATGTATCTGTTTAAATTCTAACCCCAGAGGTGAGGTTATTAGTAGGTTGTACCTTTAGGAGGTGATTAGGTCATAAGGGTGGAACCATAATAAATGAAAAATTTATATATTTATTTTTTTATTTTTTTATTTTTTTATAAAAGAGATTCCATGGAGCTTCATTAACCCCTTTTATCATATTAAATTCAATGATAAATATGTGACCTGGAATAGAACTCTTACCTGACTGTGCTCTCACTCTGATCTTAGACTTTCAGCCTCTAAAACTAGGACAAATAAGTGTGTTATATAAGTGACACAATGTATGGCATTTTGTTAAAGCAGCTCAGACTATGACAGTCATCTAGGTTTTCTCTTGTTATCTTCTAGGAGTTATAGTATTGTGTTTTACATTTAGGTCTATGATTCATTTTAAATTTAGTTTTGGGAAGGGTAGAAAGTTTCTCTCTCTCTCTTTTTTTTTTTTTTGCATGAGGCTATCTGTTTGTTTCAGCAACAATTGTTAACAGACTATCTTTGTTCCATTTTATTACCTTTGATCCTCTGGCCAAGATCATCTGTAGACTATATTCTTGGAGGTCTATTTCTGGGCTTGCTTTACTGTTCCATTGACCTATTTGTCTTTTATTCCACCATGATTTGTACAGAGATTGCATTGAATCTATAGATAAATTTGGAGAAATAAACTGGCATCTTGACAATATTGTTTTTTCCTCTCCATGACCGTGGAATATCGCTTTGTTAATTTAGTTACTTGATGTTCTTCATTAAAGTTTTGTAGCTTTCCTTATTAGATAATGCATGTATTTTGTTAGATCTATGTGTATATATTTCAGTTTGGGGATTCTAATGTAAATGATACTCTGTTTTTAATTTCGAATTTCACTTGTTCATTGATGGTAATACAAAAGCAATTGGTTTTGTATATTAACCACATATTCTGCTCCTTGCTCTACTTGCTTATTAGTTCAAGTATTCTTTTTTTTAATCATTCTGGATTTTCTGCATAGACAATCATGTCATCTATAAACAAAAAGAGTTTTATTCTCTACTCATGTACCTTTTATTTTCTTGTCCTATTGCACTAG
>PVKE010033237.1:0-18038 GCA_004027555.1 Craseonycteris thonglongyai
GACTGATTCCCATACTGAAGACTCATTATTATTATCTTTGTCAGGATATACACCTAATTATGATTCCTTGGTTAGAGACATGCAAACTCAGTCTTCCCATTAATGTTAAGGCAACAAAGTAAATTCTAAATCTGTCTTTATCTGTAGCTACTTTGAATTCATAAATATTGTTAATAATTATCCATGTTCTTTTAATTCCTCTGGACGTGAGTTTTTTGGCCCTTTAAATAATTATTGTTGTTGTTTTTTACGTAGGTAGATAAGCCATATATCTATATTTCAGCACGAGGTGTACTCAGCGAGCTATTGATAGATTAGCAAAAAGTAAGTCATATTGTTCTTTCATGATAAATTTTCCTGGCCCAAAAAAAACCGCAAAAGTGAAATATTGAAATCAAATTATCAGCCATACTATGCATTTTTATAACAACTTTTTCATATTTACGAACAAATAGTACAATTTATACATTGCAGTTGATAAAAAAAATAAATTGCATTTTAAGTTAGGAAAAATCTATCTTGAAAAAGTGTCGGAAAATCAAATTTTTTAGGTACCGCATGTACGGAATGCTGCTATCAAAAGTTGGGTCTGGAAATTTATTTTCTTCATGAGCCTATATCTCGAAAACTTAATAAGTGATTTAAAAAATAAAAAAAGAGTTTTGAACATATATTTTACTTATCTACCCATACCTCGCTGGAATGCACCTTATACTGAAACACAGTGTATAAACATAGTATGCATTTCACACCCCTTCTTCCCTCTTAGACTACACCTATGACAACAAGGCGATCACTACGCACTTTTAAGATAAAAAGTAGATCTTATATACAGAAAAGTTGGCCACCCCTGTAATATATTTTTTTTAATTTCAATATAAGTACAATTTACAAATATAATACATAAAAAGTTTATGTATAGTATTATTTTATTATTTGGCATATTTCTCATTTGAGTGAATTTTTTTTAGTACTAGATTGCTGTCGTTTAAAAGGTCATGAAATTTTTCACAAGAATTTGATAAATTATATTTCACACATAAAATGGCTTTCAAAGTCTCAACACTTAATTGTGATTTTTCTGATGTCCACACTTTTTTTTTTCATTTTTTAAAGTTTTATTTATTGTTTTTGACAGAGAGAGAAAGAGAGATACAGTCAGAGACAGAGAGAAGGGGGAGGGCCCAGAACAGCCTCCATAGGAAAAGCACATCATCGGCTTTTCCACATAGTTTCATTCCACAGGTGGGGTTGGGGCTGCACAGGGCAGGAACTGGGCTGGGGTCTCACCCCGGTGAGAACTGAACTGGGGACACTCCCCAGTTCAGCATATGGGTCCACGCAGGCCAGGGCCGGGATTCGATCCTCGGTCCCCGGGGCTGCAAAGTGAGTGCCTAACCCACTGAGCCATCCTGGCTTCCCCCACACTTTATTTACAGTAGAAAAAACGCGTTCGGTCGCAGCATTAGTTCCTGGTAAGGACAGCGCGTATTCCACAATTTTTAGTGCATTATTTTATGGAACATGGTTTGTTTCAAAATGATGAAGTATTTATAACCATTTGTTCTCTATTGTGATTTCTTCTGATGCCCAAGATTTAAACTTTTCCTTATCAATATATTTTTTTAATAATGATACCTCATTAAAAAGATCATTTTCGGAAATATTACTATGTGGGAAATTTTGAGTAATATGATCGAATGATTTTTGCACAACATTCCAATTAAGTTTTTGTTTTAATGTAACCCAATGAAAATGTTCAATATCATTGTAATATACCGTCCATTCTTCTAAATAACCTATGCAGTTACTATAGAACTTTTTAACGTGATTCTTGATGTCTGCACGATTTATTGCACCTTGTTCTTCTAGCTGGCTTATACTATTATGGATAGTTAATGGAAGAAAATTATTTTCTAACCGCTCGACACTGAAATTTTAAATTATTAACTTCATTTGCTACTTCGATTACCGAAATTTTGTCACCTTCAATAAGTTTTATAGCATTTTGAAAAAGAGCTGCTTGATTGTGTACAAACTCTAGCCAAATTTTTGAAGATTCTTTTTCAAAAAACTCTTCTAAAATTCTAAGACATTTATCCTGTGATAGAAAATAGGATTTCAAAGGATCGTATATTTTCAAAATTCTTTCGACAGCTGGCAAAAGAGCTAACCAGCGCATTTTACTGTATCCAAGTATTTTCTGATATTCGATTTCCGCAGTTTCACAAAATTCTTTAAGCATTTCAATGCACACAGTGTACATATAGAAATAAGAATATATTATAATAACAATATTTTCCACATCTACGGGCAACAAGTCAGCAGGTGTTTGAATGGCGTTATGTATTATGTGCACTGCACAACCAACACCAATAATGTTTTGATTAAGGTTTTTGTTTAATTTATAAAAAATATTATTTGTACCTCTTCATGCTTTTCCTCCAAAATTTGTGTTCATGTTGTCTGCACAATATGCAGTCATTTTATGTTTTAAATTGTTTTTTTCCAAAATATTAATAATGGAACTGAAAATTACTTCAGAAGTTTTGCTGGGCAAAGAAACAAAATCTAAAATTCTAAATTTTATTCCCATTTCCGAATCAAAAATCTAATAATAGTTGGAAATAACTTTATATCCTTATGATTAGATGCATCAGAATATATGGATATAAATTTAATTTTTTCTAGATATTTGTTTAATTCTGAAAATGCGTATGGGGAAAGCACATTACACACGGTTGCCTCGGATTTTGTTCTAGCACAGGCAAATTTTTTGTTGAGTAACTTTTTGACAACTTGTGATGTACAGTCCATAGATCTGAAGGAATGATTGTGATTAATAGCATAAAAAGACATAAGTCCTTCTGCTAATGCTAATTCCTTTTCTTTGTCTCCATAAGTTGTTTTCCAAAAAAATACCTGTATTTTGGAGGAAGATGCAGCAGTATTTAAATATCTTTTATGTTTCTGTGTCTCCAAGTGCTTTGAAATATCATTCTTCCTGCCGTGCGAAATAGAAAATTCACCATTACATTTCTCACATTTTACCGTGTAATCGCTTTTGTTTTTTTTATAAAAGGAAATTTACTTCTTAGATCATCGTTGAATTTGCATCCTCTTTTCTTACTCATTATGTTAAAAATTAAAAAAAAATTAATTATATTATAAATTATTATATACATATTGCTTAAAAACACAGTAAGTATGTACATAATTACATGAACATATTTTATTGTTTGTTTATAAATTAAATTAATTTGATTGTTATAAAGTAACTATATTTTTTAAATTATTTTAATTGTAATCCTATATTTCTTTCTAAATAATAACAGTACTAACTTGTATTATTTTTCCTCTGAATTTGCTGTAATGTAAGTTGTAAGTGTCACTTTCAAGGCTGGCGCTAGACTTTTTGCCGCCACTATAAAATGTAAATAATATGAGTACTGTCTGCTAAATTCAAGAAAATTTATGTGTTTATGAAATAAATAAATAAATTATCTGAATAGCTGATTTGTTGACATCACTTATTTAACTAGCACTAGCACGCAGTGCGATGTGTATCGTCTGAGAGACAGTTACAAAATGTTTTCGTCGTTGCCAATGCCAAAAAATGCCATTGTTCATTAAGTCCAAATAATGGTGGTCGAATTCTAACAACTGATCAACAATACGAACTTTGATAAGCAGTTCTTGATAATGAGTTCTCAACAATTATTTGTTATTATTAAAGTTTAACATAATAAAATTAGCAAAATTAATATAAAACTCATATCCTGGCGAAATAGCCACATGGCCGCCAAAAACTGTATATTCCCTTCCCGTTCTCCCACCATTCCGTAGCTTGTCGTGCATTCTTTCCAAAAATCAGGACTTTTTAAAATGCCGCGGGACGTGGGACAAATTGTTAAAAATCGGGACTGTCCCGCCAAAAGCGGGACGTCTGGTCACCTTCGTTTAATATGAAAGAAGCATGGAAGTCATTGTTTCTATCCACACATCAACAAGAAAAAGGCTAAACAGGGAAAGCAGGGATGGCTCAGCAGGTTAAGCACTCGCTTTGAAGCCCTGAGGACCAAGGATTGAATCCCCGCTCCAGCCCAGGCAGAGCCACATGCTGAACTGGGGTGTGCTTCCTGAACGCGGTGAGGCCCCCAGTTCAGTTAAAAAAAAAATAAAAAGCCAAACAAATTTATAAATTAAAACTCTTCTTAGATCTATCAGAGAACTGAGATCACATAGCAAACTGCTGGCCCCAATATTGGAAAGATAGATAGGTATATATAGAGAATCAGAACCTGAGTCTGTGGGAACCCGCATTAGAGCACTGAAAACTAAATGGTAATGCACAAATTGCTGGAGGCATAATGTGGGCAACATTGAGAGTTCAAAACCCCATAGGGACTCATTTTCCAGGGACCCAAAACCTTTGTGAGTTTTATCTTTTGGAGCTCTGTGAAGTTTTTTTGTTTTTTTTTTAATGTATTTTTTATTTTATTTTATTTTTTTATTGTTTTTGACAGAGAGCGAGATACAGAGACAGAGAGAACTGAACTGAGGGAGCTCCCCAGTTCAGCACGTGGGTCCGCACGGGCCAGGGCTGGGATTCAATCCTGGGTCCCTGGCACTGCAAAGTGAGTTCTTAACCCACTAAGCCATCCCTGCTTCCCCTGTGAAGTTTTTTAAGATTTACTTTTATTGTTTTTGACAGAGAGAGATACAGAGACAGAGACAGAGAGAAGAGGGAGGGCCCAGAACAGTTTCCATAGTTGCACATCATTGGTTTTTCCACATAGTTTCATTCTACAGGTGGGCTTGGGGCTGCACAGGGCAGGAACTGGGCTGGCATCTTGCCCTGGTGAGTACTGAACTGAGGGTACTCCCCAGTTCAGCATATGGGTCCACATGGGCTGGGGCCAGGATTCGATCCTCAGTCCCCAGGGCTGCAAAGTGAGCGCTTAACCCACTGAGCCATCCCAGCTTCCCCATCTATGATGTTTTGACAGTAAAGATGGGAGAAAAATCTCCATGTAGTTCTGATGGTAGATGAGATAAATAGTAGCTATTTTGAAAAAACAAAAAGAACTTCAGAACATTCTGTACCTTCCATCAAAGCCTTACCACAAGATAAGCTATTATTTCACCAGAGATTAAGCAGCTGGGGTTTTAGCAAAGTCTAATGTACCTGAATGAAGGGACAAACCCAACTCACGCCTCCTCGAGACATATTGTATCACCTAAGTTGGGAAAAAAAAAAAAAAAAAGTTGAAGTTTATTAATACTGAGACCTAATCATAAAGGACTCTTCCTTTCCCCAACACCTCACCACATTTTATACAGGACTCCTGTACAAAATGGAAATATAATGGAAAGAACTGCCTTGTTTAAGAAGACTCTTGGGAATCCCCAAGACAACAGGGGAAATACAAACAAGGATGTATGAGAAATTTTGGCCTCTTAATACCTACTACAGCTACACCACACAGCAAACACAGATTCTCTTCAGAAACCATGCAAGCATGAAGAGAATGAGCAAAATATATAAAGTGTAAAAAGAGAAAAGAAACAAAAATGACAACAAAAAACTTATCAATCTAGGTTTCTGTTTCCAGTAAATTTATGCTTTAACAGAGAAGGAAAATAAAAACTTTCAAAGGTAAATAAGAATTTAAGGAATTTGTTGCTAGTAATCCCACCTTGCAAGAAATGTGAAAAGAAATTCTTCAGAGGGAAGGAAAATTATATAATAGATGTCAGAAAACTCAGATCTACATAAAGATGAAAATATATTACAAAAGGAATAAATTAAAGTAATTTAAAATATTTTAGGTTTTTTTTATTGTTCTGCACAGATAACAGTTTGCTTAAAATAATAGCAACAGTTATTTGATGATTGTTGCTTATAGGTTAATGAAATGAATGATCACAGTGTTGTTGTAGGATAGGAGAGAGGAATGGGGAATACTCTGCTATAAGGTACTTGTACTATCTGTGAAGTATACAACCTTATTTGAAAGGGGACTTTAATTAATTGTAAATGTATATGAAAACTTAAGGGCAACCACAAAAGGAAAAAAAAATGATATGCAAACAGATGAGAAAAATTAAAAATATATAAAATGCTCAATTAATACTAGAGAAGTCAAAAAAGGAGTAGAAGATAGAAATGATAAAAAAAGATACGTACTAGAAACAGGGAGAGTAAATAGAAAACAGTGAACAGATATGGTATATATCAATCTGAGTATATTAATAATCAATTCTAGTAGTCTAAATATGCCAATTAAAAGAACTGTCAGAGTGGGATTAAAAAAAAACAGCAAGCCTGAACTATGTCACATTCTGGAAAAAGCAAAACTATTAAAACAATAAAAGGATCAATGGCTTCCTAGTGTTTGAGGAGAGGAAGAGATGAAAAAGGGGACCTTTTAGGGCAGGAACCTATTCTGTATGATAACTGTAACGTTGGGTATGTCATACGTTTAACAAAACACATGTAATATGCTATCTGAAAAGTGAAACCTAATGTAAAGTATGGAATTTATTTAATAATAACATCAGTATTGGCTCATTAGCTGTAACCAATAACATCAACTGGCTCATGCAACAGTGTAAATGTCAATAATGGGAGCAGGCTAGGATGGAAGGAGATAAAGTTAGAACTCTTTCACACATTTTTCTGTAAACATAAATCTGCTAAAGTATAATTTAAAAATTGTATGTACCTTTTGTTGTTTTTTTTTGCAGTTGAACAGATTAGAAGGAATAAAAAACTTGTTTTCCTTCAATTTTCTCACTGTCACCATACTTTATTGTCAAATTAATACATGTGTTCTGAGTTCTGAGCTTTCTTGCTTCAAGGGATTGTTATGGCATTTTTGTTGGGAGGATAGCTCTTGGTCTGTAGAGGTGAAGACTAGGTTGTTTCTGGGATAGAAGAAGTGAGATTAAGATCTTACAATTAAAGAGAAGGAATTGTTCCAAGGCTGGAAAGAACAGGATCATTGAAGAAAAATAACTGTCTTCAACAGTTAGAAAAGCATTTATTTTTATTACAAAAATTGGAGCACACATAAAAATCCATAGCAGTTTCACTGTTCTAGACTATTCTTATCTTTGAATACACTACATGAATCAATGTAGAAAGTTGGGGAAAGCATATCCATCAAAGAGCATAGTTTTGGGGTATTTTCAAGTCAAACCTAAATAGCTGTCTCTTCAAATGTGTAATATATGTTATATTCTGCTTTAAGTTGTGATATAATATTCTTAGGAATTATTTCTTATCTTTTGTTTCTTTATTTTTTCATGTCATTATACATTAAGAAAGAGAAAGAATAAGAAACTTAATTATTATACCTGATGTATCAGGTTAAACATTGTGTAGACAGAGGATTTGAGTTTTCTTTCCAATGACATTTTCTTTTGCATCAAATATTTAGCATTAATCTTCAGTCATATAAAATCTCTAACAGGTGCCTGACTTTTGGGCTATGTTTGGTACTGATTTAGGTCAGTACCATACTGAATGGGAATATCTTATAAATTTAACATGTAATACATATTTTTATACTTTTATTTTCTTGAACATTTGACTATTTCAAGTGAATATTTTATTTGAAACATAATTGTCAGTGGATATATATCTCTGAATGAGTTTTGTTTAAAGAAAAATCACTGATTAATAATTAGCTTATGATATCTGAATATAAATGAAAGATCATTGATGTGCTTCAAATCTATCCTTTAAGCATGTTTTCTGATTAACACATGCCTACGACGATGTCTTCCCTTTAAAATCTCCATAGCAATTAGTCTTCCTTGTACATTGGCATTTGCTTCATTTCTTTTATGAACTTTATATTTATGATCGATCATAATTGTAGATTAATTTTCAAATGATTTTATGTTGCAAGAATATTGATACTATCTGTACGAAACTCCTGTTGATATGCAATGACACCTACACATGTTGATAAAACCTCTTCCTTGATGCCATAGAAAAACCATGAACTTGAGCGCCTGTTCTACTGAACTTGAAATACCAGCTTCTCTGTAATTTAACTGTGTTACCTTGGGAAAGTTGCTTAATTATTTTTTTGCCTCAATATTCATATCTGTCAGATGACACAGATACCAAATTTCCTTTCATCTTATGAAAACTGGGTGAGATGAAGTATGTAAGATTCATATTCAGCTTCTTCCAAATGTGCCTGTTGGCTCACAGTGTATACTCAAACATGATTGTTTTTCCTTAGCGTAAATCTAGTATGTATGTATGTATGCATGCATGTATGTATGTATGTATGTTTATTATTTATTTGTATTTATAATTAAAAATGCTATATATAAATTGGTGTGTGGACATTTAATATTATCAGCAGTGAATATTGCATACAAAGACCCAATTTATTTGTTCATTATGCTTTCCTAGACCAAGGAAATGAAATGAGAAAGTGATTTTACATTATGTAATTTAAATTTTTTATGTAGAGCAGAAGTTTCTATACCTATTGAAAAATTTCTAACTAAAAATCTCTCAATGATTACTTTTACAACTAGGAGCTGCTGACTTTTCAAAATATACCACTGCACTCCTTCGTGATTCTATTTGGTAGAATTTTTCTTATTTTGAACTAAAGAAAGTCTTTTTCTCTCTTTACCTTCAAACAGTAGTTTACTAATCTGCTTTCGTCAGTCACACCACATAAATCAATTTTCATTTTAAAATAATTGAGTTTAAAATTGTAAGAAATGTTTTCAGCCATTTTTGATGAAGTTGTTCAAATAGAGAATACATCAAGTTCTGCTGCCACCAATTTTCTTCAGCTTAAATCCTATACAATTTGAGAGTCTGTGGAATGAATTGCCAAAAACATTAGGACATCAAAACACTTTCTCACATCAGAGATAAATATTTCTAACATTATTTTTTAGCTAATAATACAGTCACAAATTAAAATGAAGTTAGGGGAAGCTGGGATGGCTCAGTGGGTTAAGCGCTCACTTTGCAGTGCCGGGGACCAAGGATCGAATCCCGGCCCCAGCTTGTGGAGACCCATATGCTGAACTGGGGAGTGCCCCAGTTCAGTTCTTACTTGGGTGAAGACCCCAGTCCAGTTCCTGCCCTGTGCAGCCCATTCCCACCTATAGAATGAAACTACCAGTATGTGGAAAAACAAATAATCTGCAACTATGGAGACTGTTCTGGGCCTTCCCCCTTCTCTCTGTCTCTGTCTCTGTATCTCTCTCTCTGTCAAAAACAATAAAAATAAATCTTAAAAATAAATAAATAAATAAAATGAAGTTAGTTTGTATTTACTTAAAAAACACAAACTGGATTTTAACAATATATATATTTTAATTAATTTGGATGACATTAATTGATATCAATTACATTGTTTCCAGGTGTACAACTCTACATTACATTGTCTATACATCACATTATGTGCTCATCACCCAGAATCAGCTCACTTTCTATCACCTACCCATCTCTATCACTATCCCTTCTGCCTACCACCACTCCTCCACTTCTTCCAAGCTTTTCCTTAAATAATTAAAACATTCTTACTGAAATCTACCTATATAGACCTCCTTCTTTAAACTTATAGTTATTTCCACCTGTTGTGTAATTTTTCCCATAATATGCATTGTATCCATGACATAGGACCAAGAGTAAAGTAAGACAAAGGTGATGACTTAAGAAGTTAATTAGGAGAAGCTGGGATAACTCAGTGGGTTAAGCACTCACTTTGCAGCCCTGGGGACCAAGGATCGAATCCTGTCCCCAGCCCACGCGGACCCATATGCTGAACTGAGGTATATGTTCCATTTGGGAGACCCCCAGCCCACTCCTCACCCTGTGCAACCCTTGCCTACCTGTGTGGAACAAAACTATGTCAAAAACTGATTACTTACAATTATGGAGACTGCTCTGGGTTCTCCTTCTCTCTGCCTCTTTCCATCTCTGTCAAAAACAATAAAATAAATCTTTTAAAAAATTAATTAAATCAATATCTTATATTTTTCTATACATGAAACAGTGAAGAAATTTAGAAAATCAGTCATTTGATCATCAAAGAGATAATTTGAGAAAGATGTATCAATTGATAAAAAGGTAGATTGGGAAATTAAGTATGTATGATATAAAAAAAATTATAATTATCAATAAATTCAGTTTCATCAGGGTTTAACGTAAGCATGTTAGTAGTGTTCATGTAATGCATACATGTATCACTAAAATGCTACTTAGATTAACTTGAGCAAATATTTCTCAGTAATTTGGTTATGATGTCTTTAAATACAAAATATCTCTCACCATTTAGATGACTAATCTTTTTAACTTAAACTTGCTATTCACATCTGAAGGTTCTAATATTTTTTTTATAAAGGTTTATTTTTATTCTTTTTGACAGAGAGAGACAGAGAGAAGAGGGAGGGCCCAGAGCAGTCTCCATAGTTGTATGTCATTAGTTTTTGTCATAGTTTCATTACACAGGACACAGGGCTACTCTAGGTGGGAACCAGGCAGGGGGCCTACTGCATGGGAGGCAGAGCGCCGTGAGCCAGGGAGCCTCCCATGTGAGAGGCACTCCCTGGGTGGGAGCCCAACTGAACTGGGGTGGGAAGCACACCCCAGTTCAGCATATGGGTCCACATGGGCTGGGACTGGGGCCAGGACTCAATCCTCCTACCCCAGGGCTGCAATGTGAATGCTCAATCCACTGAGCCATCCTGACTTCCCCTGAAGGTCCTAATATTGTCTTGGCAAATTAAAAGAGGGAATAAATGGGCTTACAGATAAGTTATTTAAATGACAGCTATAAAAATGAAGTTGGGCTATAAGCAAGTGAATTTTGTTGTTATTGAATGTTGGTCCTCAGTGATATTTAAATAAAGAAAAATGATAATACTGTAATAGTAGACATTATTAAAATAACTAAAATTAAAACTAAAACATGGTTTGACCTAACTCGGTAATACAGATTTATTTATTTTTTTATCCTAAAATGCACTTTTATACAGTGTGCTAGAAACAAAAATATAGACAAAATTATTAAAATTTCAGGAGGTGAAAGTTTATTTTCTGATGTAATTTTTGTAGGGAAAAATTGTTTGATCATTTAATAAAACTATGAGTACTACTAACTCAAATGGAAGAGGTAAAGGATTAAAATTTAGACTGTGCTTAGAAGCCAAATTGAAAAAGTTTGGAAAAATTGAGCAGCCTAAAAAAGTTAATGACAGATAGAAGAAAAATACAATATTATTCATTTATTGATTTCTATTATAGTTGTAAATTCAGAGTACATGAATATCAATATGAGAAGCATTTTGGAGATTGGGGGGGCAGGTGTATGTAAATTTGAGTTGGATGAGAAGATTCAGGAGTGAGGTAGAAATAAAATTTTGTAAGGATTTATGCTTTGTATAGCATGGACACCTAAAGTTAGACCTATAAATAAAGTGGAATCTAAATATATCTATCATAAAGAGCTCAAAAAGTATTGTAATTGTTGCAGGAAGCAACACCCGACTGAGAATATAAGATGCTCAAACAACTGTTTAGATAGAGGAAGGAAATTTTATTAGCCAGTGGAGCACATGGGGCTAATAGCACCTAAGTACACATTCTTCATAGTTAGATCATTTACAGTTTATATACCCTTTTCAGTGTCCATGTGATTGGAGCATGAGTCCTTTGCTAGGATCTTACGTGTTCCTCCCAACTCAAGTTGGGGAGGGGCAGTTTCCGTGGGACTGTAGAGATTCCTGGACCACTGTTTCTGGCTATTTACAAATCCTGTTTTTTTTGTGTTGCCAGTCAGATATCTATAGGGTGTGGTTAATCTATAATGGGCAGGGCCGGTCATTCCTGGAGGCCCTTTCTTCTGTAATGCTTTGAAGTTCCTCCTCTCTCATAATTTGCTAATTTGCTAAAGAAGAGAGGATTTTTCAGAATACTTTCAAAATTCAGGTCTTTGCTCTGCTTACTACCACTTTATTTAATATGAAAATATGACTGTCCCTCACTTTGTGAACCTAAAATCAACACATATTCTAAGTTATTTAGTTTTAAGTAAGAACCTTGATATTTTTATTACGCTAACAATAATATAATCACACCTATACACTGTAGGGGGTGTTTTTCTCTATCCTTCTAGATTCTTCTAAGTGGTCTAATATTTAAATTGACCTGATATGGATTAACAAGAAAAAAAATAACCAATTTAATTAACATTTTAGTGTATACATCTATAACCTTTTTCCCATAATATATGTTTTCTTTATAAACATAAGTATATAGTGATAACATTAGACAATTTTGTAACCTGTTTTTCACTTACAAATGAACCATTTTAATAACATTAAATCATTTATATATTATTTTGATACTGTGCAAATTTTTGTAATTTTGCTTTTGTTTACTATTGGTTTCTTTTATGAATATTGTACATAAAGCTTTGTACCTAAATTTTTGATTCCACTAGTTTAGTTACTAAAAGAGGATTGATGATCAAAGGGGACATAAACAGTTACAAATGACAATAACTATTTCCCCATAATTAATATTTTATGTGATGAATTATATGGTTATACTTTTGTTACATGTTACAATAATTAGGAAATAAGACAAACGAGCACAAGTGCTAAGTGTTAAGGCTTAAGCTACTTTTCTGTGAAACTGGTCAACTCAGTGAAGAAAGAAGGTTGGGTAAAGCTCTTTCCAGCCCTTTTTTAATTTTTTTTTTCCTGTCATTCTCTTACACAGCTGCACATGCTGTATACATGTACACACACATGCATGTACACACACATAATCTCATATGTGAAAGAAATATACTCCTTCTAAATATTTTACTTAAAATTGGTTGTACTGCAAACAAGTAAAGCTAGGTCTGACAAAGTTGCAAAACTTCCTGATAATTTGACTAAGAACAGTAAGGTCCATATTGTTTCGTTTTATGTTTTCTGTTTCTGTTTAAAATATGAATACAAAAGATTTCTATTAAGCCTTTTCATACTTTGTGAAGTGCTAATTTATTGTTTATTTGTTATTTGAAGTCTAGCTTTTAAATCTAGCTTCATAGTTGAAAAATAAACACACAAAGAGATGAAGTGCCCTCATGACACCCAAACAACAAGCCTAACTCAGAATCTCTTTGTGATTAAAATATGTGTGGATGCCTTGTGCCATTAGGTTTGTAATATACATGTTTTTTATATGGTAGTGAAAATACCCGCAGATCCAAAACATATCCTTTAATGAGCTTGTGGAGAGGAAAAACAGTGGAACAAAGACAAACATTGAATATTAAAACTCAAAGACAATCTGCTAGTCTTGCCTTTTTTATTTTGAAAAGAAAAAAGACAATAAAAAGTTAGTTATACAAGCCTATAGAACCAATAGAGAAATCAGTCTTTAAATCTAATTCTTATTCTGACTTGGGTTTAAATACCTTACTGTCTGCCACATGGAATATAATTTACTTACCTATAGAAAAATAAAAACTGTGTAAATGTTAAATTATAAATCCATAAGAGTCTCTACAGAGGGGTGACAGATTCATCTAGGAGACATTTTAGAGATTTTGTTTCAAAAATCAACAAGTTAATCATCTCAAAAATATTTTCACTTGAGTGTTTTCAAGAACCTCCATTTTTGAGTCATATTACACATTTAAATTTTGCTTGTATAAAGGTAACATTTTATGGCCTAAATAATTATATTAATTACTAAGTTTCAATTGATCATATGGGAATGCATTTTAATGCTGTAAAGAAAGCTTTTTCACCTTAAATATTTTTCAGCTTAGTTTTCTGTCTTAGCGTTTCTTCTCTGCTGCCTAATGAGTAGGACATTTGTTATTAGGAAATAAAGAATGCAGGAAAAAATTGTAAGACAAGAAATGTCATGCCCAGTTTATTCCCTATTTTCTGCTTCTGTCAGGTTCTTTTTTAAATTTAAGTATCCTAGGATAACTGTATTTTTCCCACTTCTCTGCTTGATAGCAAATATGCAACCATTAAACGTGAATAAGAATAATGAATCCTGGGTATAAACCCTGCCTCAATCCAAAATCAAATGAGTCTTTTCAGAAGAGTCATTTACCAAATGAGTTTGAGGCTCCTCTGGATGTAAGATAGTCACAGTGTGGCTGACTATTTTTTTTATATACAAAATAGGCTAACAGTTTTAAATGATTAATATTTTAATCCACTTTTATCTTTTTTGAGAACAAGTCCTTTGACCCAGTTGGCTAGAAGCATACATCTTTCTGAAGAGTGTAGCAGACTAGGATTGATTACGAAATAAATTTAAAAAGTAACATTCAGTTCTGACATATATAATTGATACAACAAGACCATAGATGAGAGGATTATGCAATGTTGGAAAACAATTTTTTTTTCTAAATTAACTCTATTATATCCTTCAATCTGAAGGACTCTTGCCCACACAGCAATACCCGTTATATCCAGAACGTTGATGCCTTGAGGCTCTGTTACTGTATAGAATAGAAAGTTTTAGCATTCGAAGATTAAATAGAAAGCACATGTTTTCCTTCCCCTTAAAATAATGGAAAGAAAGACAGATATAAGGGAGAAGATTGAGACAATTAGAAATAATTATTCATTTTCTCTTTCAGAGCTTTTGTTTGGTAAATAGGAGATGTTACATATTGGAAACAGAGTACAGGCTGTAAAGACATAATGTACACCCTTTTTCAGGCAGTAGAACTTTCAACTCCTGTATCATCCCTGAATGTAGGTAAACTATAGCAAAAATGACTTGGTAAAATTTTGTGGACCTGTTCATTTCTCCCAAGTTACCCTGTTTTAATGAAGCATGGATGCTGAATTGCCAGGAAGTTATTTTTATTGGGTTCATTTTGTCAGAGAATATGACCTTGCAAAACTGGGAGAACACTGTCCAACAGGAATGGATGGAGCCATGGGAAGGCACTCTCTGTCCTGAGCCAGTGGAAACCAAACTGAAGCAAAAGCAGCCGGAAAGAGCCCTTGGGCTGTGACTGAGCCATGAGCCATGTGTGCTGCGGAGCTCAGCATAGCTACTGCAGCTAAGATAGGCGGTGCACAGAGGGAATCAAGGTCAGTTAAGCCATATGTTATGGCATAAATCTCCTCTGCCACTTTCCTCTAATTAAGGAGAAAAAAAAGGAGGCTAAGTGCCTTTTTAAAATCCACACAAGAGCCAACAAGAAATAGAGCACGGTTCATCTGAACTAAGGTTACAATCCTGTCCACTATACTTTTCCACTATCCTTCAGGTATTTATAAGAACCCGAGTGAGCCTGTTGGATAAATTTTAAATTTCTATAAATATTTTATTGAAATGTGTTACAGATGAAGTGAAATGCTGAACATAACTATTGTCCTTATCCGTTTTAATAGTTATTTAGGGACAAAAAATTAAGGCAAAAAAATATATATGCAAATGTAAATACCAATAAACACAATAATCAAGGAAATATAAAAGATAGTATAGAGGGTACGGGGTGGGCTAGGTGGGTTGAGTGCTTGTCTTGCAGCCCCGGGGCCTGAGGATCATGTCCTGATACATATGCTGAACATGGGTGTGCCCCCAGTTCGGATCTCGCCAGGGTGAGCTTCCCATGTGGGAGGCCCCGGGCTGGTTCCTGCTCTGCACAGCTCTGCACCTGCCTATAGATTGAAACTATATATAAAACCAGTGATGAACACCTGTGGAGATTGCTCAGGGCCCACCCTCTTCTTTCTGTGTCTCTGTCTCTCTCTGTCAAAAGCAATAAAAACATAAAAGCAAAAATAAAACAATAAAAAATAGTATTGTTATTATCATTTGATATTAAACACAAAAAATAGGTACTACTTTTTGATATAGAAATAATTTATTAACATGCGAAGTACTATATGAGTATAAGCTTTTATGGAGGTAGCCTTTATGCACACCTTGACATATTTGATAGCATATGCAACCAAAAATACACTTTGTCAAAAAATTTGTTATGCAGTAAAGTTACAGAAGTAAATATAAGTCCTGTCCTCATGAAACTTACAGTCTAATCTTAGAATAAATATAATTAATAAGCCAAATACAATAGAGGTTGGATTAGTATAGGGGAATAGTCATCACAGAAAAAATATCACAATTAAAGTATTTAGTTATATGTAAGTCTGGGATTCAGGAAACTAATGAAGAATACTAGAACAAAATAGAGTTTTTGAAGGGGAAAGTTGTAGGATATTAAACTGCAAATGTTGGTAATGGCCAGACTTTGCAATGTATTGATTATTTGGCTTTAGAGTTTGAATTTTGTGTAATAACGCAGTGTGGAAACACTGAAAAGTCTCAGTCCTGGGAGTGACATATTTAGTGTCTTTAGGAAGAAAAATCTAGTTAGAAAAATGGAGAGGAAGTAAAAGCTTACACAAATTGTTGGTACCTGTGAACCAGATAAAGCTGCACAGCAATGCAAGATTTAGGTAAAGGTTTCTTGTTTGTTTGTTTATTTGTTTGTTTGTTTGTTTGTTTTGACTGCATTACCAGAAGGTTGCCTGAAATTGGCCCCAAGTCTTGTAGGAGTGCCTGCAGTTTGGGCAGGAGGGTGAAATAAGGAAGATAAGGAACTTATTGGTCCACTATCTGTTCCTTCATTTCATTCACTCATTCATGACTTGAAGGTGACCAGATTTTAACATTGGTAAAGCGGCACACCATTGACCGGGGGGGAGGGAGTTCTTGATTAAAAATTTGGTCTATCTCCCACCGTTCCCTAGCTTGTTGTGCATTCTTTCCAAAAATCGGGACTTTTTTAAAACGCCGTGGGACGCAGGACAAATTGTTAAAAATTGGGACTGTCCCACCAAAAGCGGGACGTCTGGTCACCCTACTAAGCACATATTTTTGAGTTCAGATAATGTACCAGTGATATAGATATGGTAAAAATTCATGATTAATAAGATAGGCTATTCCTTACCAGAGACACAAAACTCACACAATGCCCCTTTAGTGGAATAAAGAAAATGGTAGAAGTATATATAGAAGCAAAAGAGGCAGAGAGAAGACATGATTCACTGTGCCTCTGGGAGGGAAAGAAGAGCAAGAACCTTACCTTCTAGAGATTTATGATTAAACTTAAAATTTTTAGAAAATATTTAAAAAGTAGCAGAAGAAGGGGGATAAAAATATCCCCTGGAGGAAAGGGATCAGGTAGATAAAGAACCAAGAGTTTAGTTAGGAGGGGGCGTTAGAGGTGAAGGGAAGCACAAAAACAAAGGCTTTTATTCAGATATGTGAGGATAACAGTTTTGCTTAGGACAGATGTTGCAGGAATGGAAAATACAGCTTTTCCAAGGAAATATTAATCATATAAAATGACTGATTCCTTCCTAGCAAATGCAAAAGTCATGAAGTAGAATTTTTTATAAGTTTTTCTAAGACCTTCAACCTACACTTGAAGTACAAGACTGGATAATGGAATACGATCAAGAATGAAGATTTAAATATAGGAGTCACTCCTGCAAGGAACAAAACAGAAGGAAGAATACTTTATGTTTAGACTTAACACTTTTTAAATTATATTTATAGCTAGAGCAATCCTAAGTTTAAAAAAAAAAAAAAAGGCTGAAGTTTTATGTTTTCTGACTTCCATTTATTTTATTAAGTGACAATAATCAAAATATCATAGTATTGGCAGAAAAGCAGACACAGAGACCACTAGAATAGACTTGAGAAACTAAAAATAAACTCACATATATATGGGCAGATTATTTTCAAAAAGAGCCACAAACATACTTGGAGAAAAAAAAAAAAAAAGCCTCTTAAAATGATGGTGTGAAATTTGGAAAGCTACACGTAAAAGAAGGAAGCTAGACTACTGTCTGTCACCATAACCCAAAATGAACTCAAAATGGATCAAAAACTTAAATGTAAAACCTGAAACAATAAATCACATAGAAGAAAGCATGGGTACAATTTATGGACCTTGGATATGGAGAGGATTTTATGAATTTGACCTCAAAGGCAAGAAAAA
>PVKE010033238.1:0-17972 GCA_004027555.1 Craseonycteris thonglongyai
TTTATCAAAACAAATCCACTGCCCTAACTCGAAGACTATGTATTTTCTTTTTATAGTATATCTTAGTTATGATTTTTGTTTTGTATATTTTAACAAACATTCATCAGCACACTAAAATCAGTCTAAGTTACTATTCCAGATACAATACCTCATATTTATAATGTGAAAAGTCACTGATCCGATCTAGATAATCTGGCATGCAAAATTTTATAAAATGTCAAACTATAACTTAATATAGAGATACAGATTAATATCTTCTACTTGAGCTGCCATCTTTGGGAGTGATTATATAAGAAAAATGCATAAAGTGAAACAGAACAGATCTGGCATACACAATGATTCATGACATGACTCAAAAATAAGAAGAAACTTATAAATCATTCCCCTTCTTTCTAAAAATAAATGTAGAAAAATTTTATTGATGCCGTTTGAAGTTTTCCATGTGACAACATCATTATCTAAATTTAGAAGCAGTATTCCCACAGGTGAAACAAGGGAAAACTGCAAAATACCTTTGGCTGTGTTTGGTTGAACTAGCTCAATAAATCATAATTTTGGATCTTTTCAGTCTTCTGAAGTAGTGACATCTTTATTTAAATTCCATAGACTGGAAAATGGAACCTAGTGAGGATATTTGCTGAGCTACTAAACTAAGGTTTCGCTTAAATCAACATTCCTGGGGCACTTCTAATTTAAGCATTGTGATCACTCCTCAAAACATTTAAATTTGTTCTTGTCATTGAAGAGTCTCTGACTTTCCACTCAAATTGCCTACAGATTCACAAAATAGCCTAGTTTGTTGTTGTTGTTGTTTTTACAAACCTGTGTCTTAAATTCTTTTTAAAGACATTCTCAAAAGACAACTTTGTGTTTCACAGTTAGACAAATTATTTAAAAAAGGATAAAATTGAATTTCATGCCATCACTAAGTTCCTCAAAAAACAAAGAAAAACACCTCAAACCATTCTGGAGGAGATGTTAGCAGTTTACAGGGACGGTTGACCTGGGAAATGCATGTCTTACAAATGTCACAGCCTTTTCAAAAAAAAAAAACAAACAGAGTCAATTAAAGATGACCTCCATCTGGGATGCTCAGTTGAAGCCACTTTCCAGACATTGTCAAAAAAGTTGAAAACTTGTAGCAGGAGATGCCAGATTGAATAAAAATTCTTGCAGAAATGGTTGGAGTATCACCTACCACCATTTTGATTTTTTTTTTTCCATTAACATCTAAGGATGTGAAAAGTCAGTGTAAGATAGGTACCTAAAATGCTCACAGCAGTTCAAAAACAACTGTGCATCAGGTGTTCAAGACAGTTTTTGGACCTCTGCAGAGACAACAAAGATGAAGTTTTAAACTGGATTATCGCTGGAGATGACACTTGGGTTCATCATGAGGAGCTTGAGTCAAAGCAGGAGTCCATATAGTTGCATGAAAAAAGGGCATGCCACTCCTCAGAAGTTCAAGGTGTTGCAATTGGCTGGAAAAATTATGGCTATTGGTTATTTAGGATATGAAGGGTATACTGCTGTTCAGTTACAAGGATAAGTGTGTCACAATAACTGGAGAGTACTCTTCTAGTTTGCTGAAAAAGTTAAAAGAATCTGTGAAGGAGAAAAGAAGAGGAAAATGTACCAAAATGTGCTGCTTTTGTATAACATGCCCATGCATAAAAACAAATTTGTGTTGGCTACTCTTCACATCTGTGGCTTCCAAACATTGAACCATCCTTCCTACAGTCCAGATCTGGCTCTGTTTGGTTATTATTTGTTTGTATAAAAAACTGCTTTGAGAAAAAAATTTACGGACTAGGAAGATACTAAAACTGTAATTTAAGTGCAATAACAAAATATTATTTTCTGAGAGTATAAATAAACTTATTGAAAAATCTGAAATGTGTATTAGGGTTAAGAGTAGGTATATTAAAAATAAAAATAATAAATAGAACTTTTTTCCTTTTCCCCCTTTATTCTGTTAATTTCTTGATCACCTCTAGTAAAATTTTACTAAGCAATATTACCCCAATGAATTTAATGAAAAAACAAATAAATCATAAAACAAAACAAGATTTGCCTTTAAAATATGCATGTAGCTTCTTTCTGCAACTTTATTGCAAAGCTCAGAAAGTATCAAATTGAGATGGATAATGTACCAAGTCTGGACCATGTGTGTACTTTGCATGTGAGATAAATATATGTTGTTCCTCTTTCTACAAACTTCCCAGAGCAATTGGAGCAATTTGGACTTAAAGTCATGTGGGACCAAGTTAGGAATTCATAAATAAAAATTCTGGTTCTCTTTCACTTAGTAATTATGTACCTTAAAAATCACTTTACCTCTTTAGTCTAACAAAAGCATTGACCGCTTTGGACAAGATTATTTCCAAGGGTAATTTCAGCTCTAAGAGCCTGTGATGATGCCTATGTCTCAGATCTACATTCCGGCATTCATTTCTTGCCAAAATTCTTTGCTGCCTCCATTTCTACCTTCTCTTTTAGAGGGTTTCTTTGAGTCTTTTGCTTTGTGAACCAGAGGAAAACAATATACTGTCTCTTTCTACTAACGGCTTTTACCAAACCAGGGATACAATTAATTGCACCTTTGAGTAAATGAATGGTAAATTTTTCACAAAAATATATTTTATAGTATTCCAGAAAGCAGGGAGTATAATGTAATAAATCAATGCTTTTTGCTCCAGTCTATATAATATTTTTGTTTGTTTTTAATATCACTAACTTGTTTTTTATAAGCGTAGTCAATACTTTTTTCTGAGTTATGCTTTACTTTGACTCTTCTTTATATGTCATTTGTTTTATGTTGAATTTGAATTTTTATTTTACTAAAATAAAAGGTGAGTGTTTAAAATAATTAGTTATACTCAAAAGTGGTTAATTAAAAGATTGCCACATGCTGATCGACCTTTTAATTTTGTATTACATCAGGTAATATCTTACATGTCAGCTTTACCCTACCTGTAGGGTTGCCAGACATGTATCTGGGGACTGAATTTCTTTACATCTTATCATAGGAGAGTCAGGCCAAGCAATTTCTTTTGCATTGGAATGACAGGTGAGTGTGTATGAGATTATCCCTTGCTATTTCTGCACTGTGCTTGCTCAATCCGTCTGAATGCATCTCTTTACCAGTTTTTCTTCCCAATACTTTGATGTTACCTCTAAAGCTATGAAATGTTAAAGATGATTCCTCATTTTCTTTTAATCTAGCATAATCCTACATAAACAAAAATGCCCTTTTATTGAATGCTACTATCACAACAGTTAAAGCAAAAATGGTTATAAATGACTGATTTCTATTTCAGAGTTGTTCGCTTGTTTTTGTTTTTGAAGGCAGAGCTAGTAAAATAACCTCATGGGAGAAGAGGGGCAAATTCCCTAATAGTCCTTAGAAAATTACTGATATTTTAATTTTTTAATTTTTATTGTTTTTGACAGAAAGAGACGGAGACAGAGAGATAGAGAGAAGGGGGAGGGCCTAGAGCAGTCTTCATAGTTGTATGTCATCAGTGTTCAACATGGTTTCATCCCACACAGGTGGGTGGGGGCTGTGCAGGGTGGGAACTGGGCCAGGAGTCTCTTACATAGGAGGCACTCCCCCGTGAGCTGGGGGGCTGAACTGGGGGCCTCCCACATGAGAAGCTTGCCCTGGTGAGAACCTAACTGGGGTTTTCCCAAATAAGAAGCACATCCCAGTTCAGCTATAGGTCTGCACAGGCCAAGGCTGGGACTTGATCCTTGGACCCTAGGGCTACAAAGCAAGCACTTAACCCACTGAACCATCCTGGCTTTCCATACTGATATTTTTTAAAATGTTATGTATCATAAAATGGGATATTTGTATTACATTTTCTCAATATAAGCTTTATAAGAATTTTATAAGGTATCATAGGTTTTGAAAATTTTAGGAGAGAAGATAGCTCATATTTTCTTAGTTGAAATTCTAAACTCTTATTTTATTCTTTTAGGATGCTAATGAACTAAATTGAAAACAGAAAAATATCTATATCTGTTTTGACACAATAATTTTTTGTGCTGACTGTGCAGTCAGTGGATTTAGCCTTCCCATGAGAAGAGAACACAACCAAAAGTGAGATATCTCTCTGTAGCTGCAAACAAGCCCTAAAAAGGTCTAACAGCTAAGGGCAGTCAGCCTGGAACACCTTAGGACCTGGAAGAAAATGTTTAGGTAATTACTGCTGGAGAATTTAGAGAGTGGATCACAGCATCGACAATCTACCTTTACACTGGTTGGACATATTTCTTTATAAACACTTATAAAAATAGCCACTATAGAATTCTGAGAGTCTTTTCATTTTAAAATTTTTATGGAGAAAATCTATAAGTGGAAATATATTGAGACAAAATATACCATATGGAATTGCAACTGGTCTTGAGACCACAATTATTAATGACTTCTCTTCCCTCTACTTTTATTATCCATTTTAGAATCCCCTCATTCTCTGGGGTCTTGGGTGGCTTATCTGGTACAATAACCCCAAACTCTCATCCCTAAGGGGTGTCAGCCATTGGCCATTATGATGGTGCTAGACCATAATTGCTGGCTTTGTTTATTTACCACCAAAATCAGGCAAAGAGGTACTAAAAGGTGCCCAGGTGATCACCTGTAAGAAAATTGACTTCCTCTTGCCCCACCCAAATATCAGATAACAGCAACTATACCTGCGATTATCAGGGGTCGGGTGTTAAAGCGTTCAGATATAAATTTTGGCCATATTTCTGGTTTGACTCAAGTCTTCTCATACTTATGATTTTGCAGAAGAGGCATGTAGCACAGTTGAGAAAAAAATATATATATTCAGATGTTATTTTTGACAGATATTAGGATAGAAACCAATTTAGATAATAAAACTAGCACCAAAACTAAAGTTAGTTCTAATAAAGAGGAACAGGTGGTACATATTGATGGAGCAATAAGTATTAAAAAAGGTATTAAGGCAGCTTTAAAAAAAGATAGAGGGTGGTGAGTGGGTGGGAGAAGCAGAGATGTTAGGCAACAGAAGAGCCCCCAGTAAGAAAGAAGGCTCACTACTGAATGAAATGGTAATACAAATATATTTACTTACTTAATATGCTGTTTTGGGTTTTTGACAATGACTTTTTTTATTTGTGTCTAAAAAGGTATATTTGAGTATGAAGCTATGGCTAAGTAATTCCTCTATGTGCTAGGACTAAAATGGTTATTTGGAAATACTGCAGTTTTGATTTTTGCTTCTTCAGTACTATTGCCTAATGTTTAAAATGACCTGAATCTTTGTAAGGCACAGTAGCTCACAAAGAATTTTGAGATTCTGTCTAGCAATCTAGCAAGATTAACAAATTTTCTAGCAGATAATTTCACAAATGGATAATAAATATAGATCTAAAAGTGTGGGCGGGATAGAGAAATAAATCTTATGTTAAAAAAAAGTAAAAGAAACTTCTCCATTACATTATAATATGTTATTAGGTAATATCTATTATGTATGTATGTATGTATGTATGTATGTATGTATTTATGGAAGGAGCATAAAAAAAGGCATGAGGACAATTTACTAAGACAACAGGGAAGACACTACTTGGGGTGCACAAGTTCCACTGTATCATTTATACATAAACCAGCTACCACTGAAAAAAAAAAGTACTCTGAAACCCATAGTATGGAACAGGAAACAACAGATGTTAGGGCTTGAATAAAGAGGGCTGAAGTTCTTGTTCAATGTAAATTACTTATGTAATAAAGGCATTGTATTTTTTAAATGCACAAAATTCTATGCATGCAAAATATTTTAAATTGTAGGATATTTAATATAGAAGTACTACTGTTACTGCATACCACAGGTAAGGCAAAGTTCACTGTCCAGATGAGTAGATATTATCCAGCAACATTAAACCTTATAAAGTTAATTAACTAAACAAAAGATGAAAAGGACTGTTATAAAGTTCATGATATTTTTACATTGGTTATTCATCCATAATAGTGATAAAAGTAAATAATATGAACAAAATCAAAAGCAAAGTTAAGCTTTGAATTGTAGGAGACAAAGACATTTTATTTTTCATTTGAAAGAAAATAGTTTTGTTCTGTTTTTAATAAAAACTTTACCATATCCATAGTCAATAAAATTGTGGAGCAATTGTTAATCACGTAAATACAGACTGATAAATATTTAATATTATAATGTTTGCATGATTCCTACTAGGTGTAATGTAAGACCAGCATCCTCATACAGTTTTTCCTCTCTACTTGGGTGAGAGCCTGCAATACTTCCACTTTTGTCCTCATTTCATATAACTTCCTTTCATTTAGTTAATATAATATTTTCTCTAAACTGAGGCTCTTTTTTTAGATTGAGGTTTAATATTTTATCTATTTGGACACTGATTACTTCGTGTATTACTTGCTATATTAACTGATGTCATTCAAGTTTTATTTGCTGTCATTTTCTGCTTTGTGGACTGAAAACTTACTCTTCCTCAAAATAATCATATCCTATATAGAGTAAGGTGACCAGATTTTAACATTGGTAAAGCGGGACACCATTGACCGGGGTGGGAGGGCATTCTTGATTAAAAATTGGGTCTATCTCCCACCGTTCCCTAGCTTGTTGTGCATTCTTTCCCAAAACTGGGACTTCTTTTAAAACGCCGCGGGACACGGGACAAATTGTTAAAAATCGGGACTGTCCCGCCAAAAGCGGGACGTCTGGTCACCTTAATATAGAGTAGCAATTTCAGACATTTTCTGAGTAGCCTTCTGCTCCATTTTGCTGATCATATCTCTGCAGATGATCTCCTTGTTGTCATACATGATCTAATCAAATGCAGGTACAATTTTGATAGGCGAATAGTAAACACACTAAGATGTAGTGCCAAAAAGAACATCTTCCTCCAAGAAGTGACATCTCTCCTTCAGTGCTCTATCTATAATGATTAATGGAGGATTAGTTCTTTTGGAGGAAGCTGCCTGCTGCCTCTGAAACCACCAGGAAGCTGTGCAGAGGAGACTGGGTACAATTTCGGTCACCATTTCCCTCTACTCTCGGGGAGCACACTCTAGACTAGAGAATTTTCAGTGTCTGAGTCCTAATCAACTTCTAGGTCTGATGATGCAGACCTCTGGTTAGTCTCTGACAAATGGTGGAACTAAAAGCACAATTGGATGGGATATGCAGAGAACAGGAAGCAAGTAAGACTTTCATGCAATCTGATTAAAAATTAAGTCTTGGTATTTGCCAGAAGATACAAAGATAGAAGGTCAAGGGATGTTTTTTCTCTGTTTCGCAAGAAATCATATTAGCGCATGTTTGTATATGGGAATATAAACTTTATAACTGATGGGGCAAATAATGACTACTAAGAGGAGATATGTACTTTCAAGAGCATAAAAGAGTTGAGACCTAGCTAAGAACTGGAGGGGTTGGATTTGGAAACACACAGGGTCAATTTAACCATTTAAAAGGGATTGGCAAAGAGGGCAATTTGGGTTCTATTGTAGTTTTATCTTCCTACTCTCGAGTCTTTGTTTTCTGCTGTTGAGTGTCCTTAGATGTCTGCCAGTTCTTGTATTTATATTCAAATTATAGAAGGTAACACCTCATTGCTACAGGTAGTTTAAGCATATCTCAGTGGAAAGAATGGCTTCCTGCTGGCTCTAATGTGGACACAATGTCCAGACTGGAGGTCTCACTGACTGCGTGGGCATTCCCTTACTGTGTGAAGGAAGGAGAGGGCCACACTGGCCAAACTCATCCTCATTCTGGGTAATGTGCTCAGTATATTGTTTAGTATTTTTAGATATGATGTGTGCAGTTTCAATTTTGGGATAAATTTACTACTCCTTCAAGACTCAGGAAATAAGAAGGAGAATTCTGACACCCTGACTTTCCACCAACCAAATCCCTTAGTCCAGTGTTGCAACCTTAAGGTTGTAGGATAAAACAACTTCACTGTGGTTTCATAATTGAGACTTACCTGGGAAGCCTTTATCTTTTCTTTAAAAATTTTAATAAATTTAGTCAGATGACATTGGTTAGTAAAATTATATAGGTTTCAAGTATGCATTTCTATGATACATTGCATTTTATGCTTGCCACCCAGTCAGTTCTCTTTCCCTAACTGATCAAAAATACACTATTTCTTTAAACTTAACAAAGAATGTAAAAGACAACTTGAATGTATACATTGAAAACTATAAGACATTAAAATAAATTGAAGACACAAAGAAATAGAAATATATTTGGAATATATATGTGGAAAAATCATTTGATGAGATACAACATCCATTTATGATTGAAACACTTGGTAAAATAGGTAGAGAAAGAAAGTATGTCAATATATTAAAGGCCACATATGACAAACATTCAGCTATTATTTTGAGTGAAAAACTGAAAACTTTCCCTCTAAGATTAGAAACAAGACAGTGATTCCCTGTCACCAGTTATTCAACATAGTATTGGAAGTCCTAGCCAGAGCAAGCAGGCAAGAGAAGAAATGTTAATAAAAGGCATACAAATTGGGAAGAAAGCCTTTATTTTGAAACTTCTTTCTCCATTGTCAGTTTAGCCTACTAAACATGCTTTCTATTGTTTTGAATGTGAAGACTGATTTTAAATTTGAGTAGAGATTTCCTTAAAAAGTTGCTGACTAAACATTTCTCTTTTAAATTTTGGCAGTAGCTTTCTAGTCTGTCCTTTCTAAACCTTTCCTCTTGAATGTATTTTTGTTTCCTAATTGTTAAATTTATTGGGGCAAAATTGGTTGGTAAAAAAATTACATAGTTCCAGGTGTACAATTCTACATTACATTGTCTATGCATTGCATTATGTGCTCACCACCCAAAGTCAGCTCTCTTTTCATCACAATATATTTGATACCTTCTCCCGAATTCCCCCACCTACTCTTCCACCCACATCCCCATTTACCCTCATGTAACCACTAAACTATTGACTTTGTCCATGAGTTTTTGTTTAAAAGTGGTCTCATTGGGGGGAAAAAAAGAGGTCTCTTTGGTTTGTGTATTATCTCATGACTCATTTTAGATTAATTTTCTTTTTTGGTTTGTTTTATTTGATTTTTAATTTTTCCTAATTGTTCTCTAACTTTTAGATATGAAAGCATGTTACAAGAAAATTTATATTAATGCTTTCCTAGACAATAAGGTATAATATGAAAAACATCTTTAATATTTTCATGACATTTTGCAAATAAAAATATTTTGGGAGTTGAGTTTTTAAAACATATTTTGAAGAACTTGGTTGATTCTTTGAATATTTTGTCTTATGTCTAAAATAATTTCTCAGAAAATCTTTCCAAATAAAGTAATTTTTTTCCCTTTGCTCTCAATAAATGCTAAAAATGGTAACTGTCCCTAGTGTCATTAGAAGTTTAGCTTGTGTAAACTGCCAAATCAGGTTTTGTGGGTGGAATTTGACAGCTGTATAATGCCATACTGCAAATTTCTTGACAGCTGAGCACAGAAAGAAATTCCATTTGAAGATTTGAAAGTTCAGGAGACATCTAGTTGAATAAAAGAATTTCACAAAATGGAATATACACAGGCTTTGAAATTCTTTTTTTTTTTTTTTTTTGAGAAGTGCCAATGACCATATATGGTTAAGATCTTAATTTTACATTGCAAAGCATATTTTGTTTTACTTTTTTATCTGTCTTATCTTTCAATTAAAATACAAATAATTCACAGTTTTAATAACAAATTTAAAAATCTTTTGTGGCTAGAAATTGTTTTCCTGAGAAAATACCTTTCATTTTGTATATTAATGTAGAACATCATATCTTGGAAAGAACTGTAATATAATAGGTATATTTGGTGTTAGAATGAAAGCTTCTGTGCATGACCCTGTTGGAATAAACTCTTACACATGAAGTACTCAATTCTTTTCCTTTGGAAATGCTGAAATCAATTATACTGTTCTTTCATTCATTTATTAATTATTAAATGTGAACTATCTGCTAGGCAGTAGTCTAAAAAGTAATCGTCAGTCATCAAAGATACAGCTTCTGCTCTAGAATTTTAGTCTAATATGGAAACTCAGACAAATACATTTTCAAGATAATGTGTAATAGAAATTGTTATATAGGGACAGTGTACTAGGGTCTTAAAAATCAGATAAACCTTGATTAAAATGATAGCAGTACCACTTATAAATATAATACTTTTACCAATTTAATAGTATTATCTGTAAAATTAAACTATATACATATATATATAATGCCCTTTTGTGCTTAACAAATAATAAGTATTCAATAAATTTTAAGTATTATTTTAATATTAACATCAGCTAAAATTGTCCACAGCTAGGAATAATGTGCTATAGAAGTGCAGAAAAGGTATCCTTATGATTAACTTGGAAAATTTGGTTTTATTTTCCTGAATTTGATACAGTGATAAAAATTTTCTGGATAGCCAATTATATATATTTTCTAAAATTTCAAATAGCCCCAAAAGTGGTTTTTAAGAAATTATTTGTGTGCAGTATGCCTAGGTAATAGGGTGCTCAGCAATAACTTGGAAAGTTAATCAGCATTCAGATTCACAAAATACCTTGTATAAAATGATCACTAATATAGGAAACCTCAGATTCTCCCATCAGAACAGAGAAGAGCCTGAACTTCTACTTTGTTACACTGGATTTGGGAGTCTACTGAAAATACGTGAGCAAATCTGCAACTTTTCTAGATCTCTTGGTTAAAAAATACTAGTTAAAAAGGAATTTTGAGTTGAAAGGAATGTAGATCCTACAGGAAAACAATACAATTTTGATATTCAATTTTAAAAAGAAATAAGACATTCTTACATTTAAATCTGGGTGAGATAACTGATAAAAAAAGAAAAGCCTTAGATAACTGATATATTTGATTTAGAGGAAAATGAGTTTCTCAATAATTTCTTGTGAAATTATGAAATTAGAATTTTAATCATTATTGATACCTTAAGAAACACATTAAAGGAACATGTCTTTAAGAAGGCAGACACAGTACTCAAACATCATCAATCATCAGCAGGTCAATCAGTTTATGAGTATATATAATCTGAAACTAGCAACTACTAAGAAGTTATTTAGAAAATCTATTCTATAGGAAAAAAAATACATGTCACACTAACCTAAGTTGATGAGGTTGTCATTTGGTGGGTACAAAAGGCACTCTTTCTTTGGTACATCAGTAACTTCTGAAGAATAATATTCAGCTTCAAGGAGTATGATGGCAGTTTTGATCTCTACTTCTTAGTACAATCCAAGTCAGTAGTGGATGATAAGTTATTTCATAAATATAAGAGCATTTTTTATGCCTTATTTCACATTGAACTCTCAAAGATAAAAATCATAATGCTCCTCTAGTGTTTCTGTGTTTCTTAAAAATTTCTGAGTTTCTCAAACTGACTTTGTTTATTTGATGTGTGAATTGTACAAAGTGGTTCATGGGCACAGGAATTTAATGTTTTAATAATTGCATTAAAAGGATTTTTATTAAGTAGTTTCAGCTAAAGTTATGGCTATCCACATACTGAGGAGCAAGGAGTATTCTCAGCTGCCCTAGAAACAGGTTATCTTGGTTACGTATCTTATTGCCAGAGGGACAGAAGCCAAAACCTGTCATACCTACCCAATCTATCAGGGACTAGGCATTGACACTGAACACAACTTGACATGTCCCAGAAATATACCAAGTGCCATGTAGACCTTGTTAACAAAAAAAAAAAGGGAAAACATTCAGAGTTTATAAAGGCAGAACAACTATCAGACAGGAAAAACAAAACACTTTTCCTTCAGCTAAAATTATCCTGGAAGAAAAAAAAATTATTTTAAGGAAAACATATTTTGGCACAGAGCCACACACTTAGAACTTTTTACCACCAGTAGTGCAATGTGAGCATTTCTTGAGTCTATAGTTCTTTTCTTCAAATTTCATTTTCTTAAATCACAGGCTTGTGACATACAAAACAGGCTTGTGTTCTTGGGAAGTTTATAGCTGTAAACTGTAGAGGGCTACTGTAAATGAGCAAAGATTTATTCAAGTGTCTGAAAGGGGAGCAGTTGTCACTTTAGCAAATCATTGTTTCCTGAAAGAAGGTCACACCCATTAGGAAAAAAATGTACCTAGGAGATACTTAATCTGGGCCATAGCAACGCATCTGTTGCTGCATTTATCATGTGCTTTCACAATTTCACAAGATACAAAGAACAGAAATGTATTGAGATCACAATAATGTTTACCATAACTAGCAATGTAAAGTCCTTGTGATGAGGACTTAAATGGCACTGTGAGGTATAAGACAAGAAAAAATACCATCCTCATCTCTCAGCTATTTTATAATTTAGCTTTCACAAATTGCTCAGCTCTTTCTTGAAACCTCTTGACACAGATGTGACAACTATTATAGATGCTAATCACCTTTGCAGAATAGAAAATCTTCAATAGGTTCTGTCCTCAGATGTTTCTGTGAGATTTGTTATGAAGATAATTATATTTATAAACACTAGCACAGGTCAGAAAATAAGAGTTATTTATTAAGCAGGAGAATAATCCAAAGACACACGGTTAGTTATCTTGAAAATTTTACTGAAATCCAAGGGGCAATTGTAAATTACACTTCCAGACAATTGAGAGGACTCATGAGATTCCACAGATTCACATATTCATGTGGGGGTTTAATAAAGAAAAATAATTGGTATCATAAGAAAAGTAAAGCACAAATATCAGAGAAGTCAAAGAATTTCTGTTGAGTTACCAAAGCTCATTCTCAGTTACACAGGATTATACCTGTATTCCAACAAGTATGCAAGATCCCTAGTTTTCAAGGCAATTATAGTCCAATGAAAGGTGGGGTCTTATAAACACCACTGGTCACATAGCCCAAAGCAAACTTGCATGACCATATACAATACCAGAAACCAAGAGACCATAATGGAAACCATGAATGTGTACATTTTTTATAAATTATTTTTGCACACTGATTTAACCTACCCTCTAACCTCTCTCAGATCTTAGTATAAAATTTTATATTAGTTATCAATTAGTTCATTTCAATCAAGTTTGAACAATACATCACCAGAAATAAGCTCCAGATTGCCACAAACTAGTTGATATTAACTCTATACTTACAGAGAAATAAACCAATATATGGGACATGTTCATACAACAAAGGCACAAACATGGCTTATAAAAAGAATACAACATTAGGGAAAGCTGGGATGGCTCAGCGGGTTAAGAACTCGCTTTGAAGCCCTGGGGACTAAGGATCAAATCCTGGCCCCGGCCAATGCGGACCCACATGCTGAGCTGGGGTGTGCCCCCAGTTCAATTCTTGCTGGGACCTATGCGGGAGGCTCCCAGCCCAGTTCCTGCCCTGAGCATCCCTGTGCCCACCTGTGGAGTGAAACTATATGGAAAACTAATGTCAACTATAGAGACTGCTCTGGGCCCTCCCTCTTCTCTCTGTTTCTCTCTGTCTCTGTTTTTCGCTGTCAAAAATCAATAAAAATAAATAAATAAAAAGAATACAAGATTGAAAGGACAAAACTATTAGCATTAGGAAAAAGTAAAATTTGAACATTTAGGAGTTTGGAAAATGAGCTTTCAACTAATAGAGGAGTCAGTCTGAATATTCTACTCTTAATTAGGCTGACCATGGGTACCGTACGAAAAATAATTAATTTCAATTGTTTACAAAGTCTGCATATAATACTCATGTGCAGAAATATCTCTGGAAATATACACCGGATATTTTGCTGAAATTTTCATCTCAAGCCAGGTCTACACCATTATCCTTACTGGAATTTCTCAATCACATCAGGGAGTCGGGAGTAAAGAAAGAGGGCTATCTATTACTTCTTGGAATGAACAGGTTTATATGGAGCCTGTTCAAATAAGGCTCCTTTTTAGGCATTAACTATTCAGAAAGTCATTTAAATATGGTACTAAAATCTAAACTGCATTCTTGTTATAATAACTATGATACATCTCAGAACATCAACCAAGTTAGTACAAAAAGTTGCTACAAACTAATAAAAGTTGCGATGATTTTTGAAGTATTAAAAATAAAGAAGTTTTGTCATAAGCTGTTTCCCCAGTCAAATACAAGATCTTAATTTTATTCCTAACGTAGATTATGAGATTCAATAAAATAAGTTTTTTGATTTTGAAATATCTCTTATGTTCCTTTATCTAACATAATAAATACAAATAAGAAATATAGGAAATTCTGGGATGGCTCAGTGGGTTGAGCTCTTGCCTTACAGCCACAGGTCCAGAGATCAAGTCCTGACCTTGGCTCCAGGCCATGCTTCCCATGTGGGAGGCCCCAGGTTCAGTTCCTGCCCTGTGCAACCCCACATTCACCTGTGTGGAATGAAACTCTTGAAACTAATGCTGTATGGCTATGGGGACTGCTCTGGGCATTCCTCCTCTCTGTCTCTTTCTCTGTCAAACAATAATATATATATATATATATATATATATATATATATATGGTGATTTAGTACAAAGACAACACACACTGATCAATTTTAGAATCAATAATTAAATAGGGGAGCAATTTCACTGGGTATCTTCAAATTGGTTGCTTATTCTTGAAACATAAATGGTAAGCAGCTGTATGTAAGTCAGTGTAAAAGTAATTGCAGCTTTGGACCATGAATTTTAAATCATTATAACTAGGCTCAAACAATCTTTATTAATCAAAATAGAAGTAATGGTTTCACCAGGATTCAGAAAGCCATATAATTGGCTCCCCCTCCCTCTTTTCCTACCCCTTCCCCACTTAACCCTCAGATAACCACTATACTATTGACTATGTCCATGAGGTTTTGTTCCTTAGTTGCATTCTGTTTTATATTCCACATATAAAGGAAGTCATATGGTTCTTTGTTTTTTAATTTATACAGCTTATTAAAATTTTCAAAGGTTCAAGTTATTCCTTTTACCTTCTTTTTTTTCACTTTTGAAATTTTAAGACTGATGAGATAATAACTGTATTGTAATATGCACATTCTAAGGATATCTAATCTAAAAAGACAGCAAAAAATATATAAATAGAAGAAAAGTTATTAAACTTTTTAATGTCTTTGAATCAGACCAGCAGCAGACCACCATATTGGTCATGAACTTTTTTTGATCAAGTTTGACTTTAAAATGTGTTTTGGAGCTTCGTCTTGGTCCAACCATGGAGCTGGTCATCGCTGGTTGTCGTATAAAACTAACTTTTAATCACATGTCACAATCCGATGGAGAAATGGTTCACTGTTGTTGCATAGAATGAGCAAAGACGACACCTCAAAATGATAATTTTTTTCTTCTGGTTAGCTCATGAGACACCCACTTATTGAGTTTTATCACCTTTCCAATTTGCTTCAAGTGCCAAATGACCCTAGAATGGTCAACGCTGAGAACTTTGGCAACTTCTCTTGTAGTTATAGAGAATCAGCTTTTATGGCTGCTCTCAATTGGTCGTTGTCAACTTCCCACAGCCAACCACTACACCGTTCATCTTCAAGCCTCTCATCAACTTTGAAAAACTTCTTGAACCACCACTGCCCAGTATGCTCATTAACAGTTCCTGGGACCAATGCGTCGTTGATACCATGTGTTGCCTCTGCTGTTCTATGACCTATTTAGAACTCGAACAAGAAAATTGCTTGAATTCGCTTTTTGTCTAATGTCATTTCCATAGTCTAAAATAAATATAAAATAAGTAGCAAGTAATAAGTCATTAGCAAAAAATAAAAATAAAAAAAAACATAAAGTGGGAAATGCACATTAAAATGATGTATAACATAACCACATTTATTTAAGAATTTATTCCAATATCAAACAGCAAATTTCAACAACTCAAAACAGCAATTAATTTTGCACCAACTGTTAGTTAAGATTAGCAAAATTGAAAATGTAAATGCTGCTTCATTAAACCTTATTTTCTTTGTGTCTCATCCATAGACAAAGGAAAGAATCAAAATGAATACCACTAATGGCAAAGGTAAGCCATTGAACAAAGGTCAATCAATTGCTCTCATATTAACCTCTTATTAAAATGTAATAATTAACTAGATTTTCCTGAAATATATTTTATGTTGGCTAATATTATTTAAGATTAGTATCAAAATTTTAATTAATATAAAAGCTATAAAAATATTGACCTTATAGGATTTAGGATGTGGAATAAAGAAAATAAAATTTTGCTTTCTATTATAAAATGTCATTATTCATTTTAAAAGCTTTATGAAAAAGTAAATCTGAATTGCAGCATACGCATGATAGATATAAAACAAAAAATTTCATTGGTACAAAATTTCTATTGACTGTATTTGCATTCGTACTACTGACACTGATCTGTGAAAGTTATTTGGTTTTTGTTTTTCTGAATAACCATCTGTAAAGTCTCCTCATGTCGTCGTTGTTAGGTATAATAAATTATAAACTAACATTCTGATGAAACACTTGTGACCCAGAAACAGATAATCGAAACAACTCTAAATCTGTCATTAAGATAGGGGAATAAGCAAAAGAAGTGTTGCTCTAGAAAAGTAGATCTTGTAAAATTCCATATCTTGGAAAATAATTGACTAACTTTACCAGAAAAAAAGAGCAAATATTTTTATATATGAAAACTATACTCTTAGCTGATATATGAAGCAAAAATAAGTAGTAAGTTCCTGAAATATTAAAATTAAATTATTATTCTTTTAGTGAGAATTATGTTTTGATTTTCTTTCTATATATTATGTAAATCTCCTTTCTTTCTTTCGTATCATTCAAGGTTAAGTTTCTACTTCTTTACAATCATTTGATATATAAGTAGGTAAGTGTTCTTTCTTTTCTATAAACTAATCTTGCAACTTTGATGTTTACCTTTTATTAAATATATTTAAAATCATGACAATAAAATGACAGATATTCAGATGGTTTACTTATATTTCTACAATAATATATGTACCCATATTATGTAGATATATGTATATGTTTATATAATGATACAATTTAATATATAGATTTATGTACATTCCAAATATTTGTAAATATTAAACACACAATTATGTGTGTATCTGCAAATTTGCATATATAAACATTTTATAATACATATATTATAAATTACATATATTAATATAAACAACAGAAATTTATACACCAAAAAGAAAGACAAATTGTAAATAGTATTCTTACTTCATTATCAGCTTGACTGTGTCTGATGTTCTAAAACAGACTGTACTTAAACTAAGTTATAGTATTTCAAGCCCTGTGAAAGATCTTTGTACTTCATGAGTGTATTCTCACCTGTTTGCTACTGTATACTTCACGATGTAAATATAAGATGATACTGAATTGTTAATGATCTATATTTTAGTCATTGCTCAGCAACGTGTATTTATTGATATTTAGTATGGGTGTGCATAATGAATTCCTGCTGTATAATAATTTGAACAAAATAATAAGACCATGAAAAACTAGCAGGAAAATTCAATTTCCTAAACTATATTTCATATTTAACAATATATTTCAATGTTAGCTTTTTTCTCCTTTCTGGGATTGATTTATTTTTAAACAGGTATAATATAAAAACATGAGCATTCATTTTGTTGATTTTTATTTTCACTGTCTTTGTAGTTCATACTTCCCTGAGGCCACAGAAGTTCTATTCTTTAAAAAGATTTTCTTTCTATTTTCTGCTAGATACATGTAAACAATGCGGAGGACTTCATTAATCAGAATAGGTGACTTAAAAAAATACTTAAGAGCAAGCTTTGCAATTTCGATGGTCTGAAAGTTGATACAGGAGAATGAACTCTTTCTTAGGTGGGACAAAATAAAATGGACAGGTTCACTGTAATTACTTACTAATTAAAAGTAATAACAGAACATTAAAAAATAGATTCATCTGCTTATAAACACAGGACAAAAGCATATACCAAATGTTCACTTGCCCTGACCGTGTGGCATAACAT
>PVKE010033239.1:0-18034 GCA_004027555.1 Craseonycteris thonglongyai
CCTCTTGGATCATATCTAAAAGTTTCACTTTTTCGCTGATGGTCATCATCTTCTTCCTCTTGGGCGCCCCGGAGGAAGCTTTCGCAGGGGCACAGCGCTTAGGCGGCATTATAAGGGCTTCATTAATAAAAAAAGTGATCGCTTAAACAAAACAAGTGATCGCCAACACAACACTAAAATACAGTATGCGAGACAGTCACCATCATGGACAAGACTGGCGAGACACAACAAGAGAAGGTGCTGGGTGAGGCTGCGATGATGCGCAGACAATCAGCTCCCAGGGATCCATCCACTCATACTCTCATGGGTCGATGTCGCACGGAAACCCATCACGCGCCTTTATGAGCCCGTGGGAGGGACTCTGAGTCAGCTCATCTCTTTGTCTGACATGCAGGGATCCTTCTCTCTCGTGCATCCACATGAAACAACGCTCCTTTCCACCATGTGGCTGCCGACATGGTTGTATTTTTTCATTTTTAGTTTTTGATGACTATTTTGGGAAAACCCGCGAAGCACTGAAGCCGCAAAACATGAGGCGCGAAGTGGCGAGGGAACACTGTATATGGAAAACAAATGCTGTCAACTATGGAGACCGCTCTGGGCCCTCCCCCTTCTTCTGTCTATCTCTCTCTCTGTCAAAAAACAATAAAAATAAATCTTTAAAGAACTCTATACTCAGAGAAAATAATCTTCAAAGTGAAGGTAACATAAAGACATTTCCAGACAAGCAAAAACAGGTAATTCATATATAGCAGATCTCCACACACACAAAAAAAAAAATGGGAGAAATTTTTCAGGCAGAAAGAAAATAACCCCAGATGGAAACACAGAAATGGAGGCAGATATGAAGACTAAATAGAAATGGTATATATGTTGGTAAGACTAAGTGAATATACACTATACAAAATAATTAAAATTTTATGAGCTTAAAATATTATGAAATTGTAATACTTCTAATCACCAAAAAAAGGCAATAGAAACAAAGTTAATTTAAGATTTTCCAAGTACTTGCATTATTGGGGAGGTAGTAAAAATATTAATTTATGTTAAATTTAATAAATCTCAATCAATGTTGTAACCCATAGGACAACCACTTGACATATAAGTAAATTACAATAAAGAAGGGAAATAGAATTTAGAGGGAAAATGGAATCTGGCAATATTTGCATATTCCTAAATACAGTAAGCAAGAAAAAAATTAAACATAAAGTGAGTGGGTCAAATAGACAATAAATAAGATTTAAAAATACAAATATATCAGTAATTATACTTAATGCTAATGAACTAAAGTCTCTAATTGAAAGAATCACACTGTCAGAGTATAAAAAAGTTATAATGCAGCTTACATGTGATATACCTTCAATAAAAGGACGTAGAACATTAAAATTCAAAGGATTGAAAATGATGAACTTTGCAAAGAAAAAGGTCACCAAAAGAACTCTGGTGTAGCTATACTAACATCATCTAATATAGACTCCAAGGTAAGTGCATTATTGGAGATAAAGAAACATATTTTATGATACAAGGTCAGTTTGCCAGATGTAAGAATTCTAAATTTCCATGCACCTAATCATATACCATCAACTGTATAGAAAAAAATGTCAGGAATAAAATCATAATGGGAGATGAACAAGGCATATAAGACCTCTCCAATCTGAGGACAGTCTCTCTTCCCTGACAGTAAATCCCCCTGACAATAAATACATGAGGAAACTGAAGGAGTCACTATTCCCCATGTGTACATACTGGTTTTTAACCTTGCTTGGCTTGCATATGCCACTACTCCTTGTGCCCTTCAAGTAGTCACTGAATACCCTTATCTCTCAGTCTTCAAGGCTTGGCTCACACATTGCCTCTTTCGTGAAGCTTTCCCAGAGACCCCAAACTTAGAATATGTATTTCCTCCCAAACTCAAAACTATGTTCAAGGCTCTTCTCATTTTCTACCTTAAATTCTAATTACTTTTGCCTGTGTCTTAACATCTCCTTTTGTTGAGGCAGGGATTCCGTATGCTTCGATTTTGTATGGATTGTGCCCGACCGAACTCGGTTCAAACCATGATGGGAGCTCATGGATGTCTGTTATGTAAATGACAGATAAATTTCCTCAGCTGCTTTTCTCCCAAAGTGTCAGTCAACTCCGAAGTTTTGGGGGAGAGAGTGAGAGAATTAGAAAATCTGTCTTTGGGGAAAATGAGCCTCATTTCAGACAAGAGTTGCACAAGCCAGAAGCATCTAGAACTTCTGCAGTTGTCTGTACACTTCCAAAGGGGTTCCCTGGAAGCTGTGACAGAATTACACAGACGTGTACAACCCTATCTTATCTTGCCAAGACCTGAGACACGGTCATGTCCTCAGGCTAAAGCAGATGTCACTCCTGGAGCTGATGATTCTTGTCATCTTATCTTAATCCAAATGCTGTGTCTATTTCCCTCACCTTTGAGTTTTGACCTTTTCTTTACCTGAGTTACGGTAAACACAAAGGACAGGTGAAAGTGCCTGAGACATTAGAACAACACAAGATTTAGCCACGCAGCTTCCAAAAGAGCTGCTTGACTTTCACGAGACAGTTAATGTCTCAAAGTCTGTGTTTTATCATTTATAAAGGGGAGATGACACTGCTTATTTTGTAAGGTCATTGTGAGAATTAATGGGTAGATAGATGGGAGGCCACTCAACAATGACTGTGAAGGTTAGCTTCATCCTCACCTTCCCCACTCTTGTTTACAAAACACCGGTGGGGGAGGGGAGATGACAAACCCAGGCATGTCATCTCCCTGGAGAGAACAGAGATGCACCCTGGCTGGCTGGCCTTTCCAGAAGCCTTACAGCTGTTCTGCGGATTCCGTGTGCACTGCATGAAACTGGATTTCCAATCAACTGCTCCACGCCAGGAGGGCATCGCCCAGCCCGGGGCGTTGACTCCAGACCAAAATTGAGCTGAGTTTGCCATCTAGAGGACACCCATGGCTGTGCAGGCACCCCAACCCACTTCAGCCCCTGGAACAGCGTTCGTGCCTTCACTCACACTTACTGGTATGGAGGGTGTGCTATGAACCACCGAGCCGACAGCAGAAACAGGGCAGGGCCGCAGGCCTGCCCTCAGCAAGCTCACAGTTTAGTGGGGTGTTTGCACTGTAGATTGATCTCAGTGTCAGTCTAAGTGAGACCTGGTTTCAGGCAGGAGGAAGAGTCCCCCCTATAACAGTACAAGATGGGCTTGCCCTCACTTGCCAACAATAGAATAAATGAGGAACTTCGGCCTCTGGCTTATGTTCACATATCTGTTCTCACCTATTAATGGGGTCCGTTTGGAGAAAGCCTCACTGACTTTCATGGGTGTCCTCAGTTACCAGGAATATCTCTACATCCGAAATTGTGCTCATGGTCTTGGAATCCCTTAGCTTCTGAGAGGTGACAATGTGGCGACGTTCAATTCAGGTTGTTTTTTGTTTGTTTGTTTGTTTGTTTGTTTGTTTGTTTTATATTGTTACAGTGATAATATTTTTTTTATTGGGGTGATATTGGTTGATAAAAAATTATATCTTTTCCATGTGTACAACTCTACATTATATTATCTATGTATTGCATTATGTGCTGAACATAATTCAGGTTTTCAAATTATGGTAAGTATGTCAAGTTTCCTCTTTAGAAAGATTAATCTTTTTAATGAGAGAGTTAAAGGACTCTGTATGTAAGTAACAGTTCAGTTGGTGTGTGAATATATAAAATACCACGAACATGATGCAGAACTGACACACGCCTAAGGAACACTGCTTTTTCCTTTAAGTGCTTTCCTTCTCCCTGCATTTCTGTCATTCCTTCTTGGTCTCTTTACCTTTGGACTGGATTCTCTCAACTCTGGAGACACACTAGAGTCATCCAAGAATATGCCCAGCCCCCATCTAACTCAATTAAATAGAATTACTAGAAGTAAAGCCTAAACACTGACTTTGTTTTCAAAGCTTCCCTGATCATTCTAGGGGCAAGTTGGGCCAATAACTGCTTTGGGTGTGCCAAGAACACAACACACTGCCTGCCACATAGTAGGAGACCGAAAGTGATGGGTCCATGAAGGAATTACGGTACATTGTCTGGACTCTATACCAAGCCTAGAGCCATAATATGGGTCATGTAGGCCATACTTCAGACCATATTTCCCTAGCATGTTAATTGAGCCCATAAGATGAGGCTGAACAAGGGCCTCTGTAGGGAGAGTCTGTTTCAGAGTGAGACTCTATAATGACCAAACTCACATTAAATAACCTCAACTCCCCGTGTGCTTCAGTGTGTTGACTTTGCTTGTCTATTTGCTGAAGGATTTGAAGCAATCTAACCCATCCAGAAGCAGAAGGCAGCCATGTGCCGGAGGAGCAGCCCTGGACCTTGAGGTGGTCCCAGTAGAGCCACATCCTTGTTGTGCCCCTGTGTCCTTAACCACACACAGCTCCCTACTCATCTCCCTAAGCAAAGCGGACAATGCCCACAGAGGGTCAGTCCGGTAAGGGGTGGGGGCAGGGGGGGAATGATGGATTTTAAGAAGACAGACCTGAAAGTAAACTACCTGTCCATCACTTACCCTCCATAAGCACATGCTTCCTCATATTAAAATAAAATGGTCGTATTTGCCTTGCAAGGTTCTTAAGGGTTAGGGACACCATTGGAAAGTTACTCCACACAGATGAAGGTATAATTTACCATGATTGGAGGAAGGAAGGAAGGAAGGAGAAAATATGTAAGACTACCCCGGATTATTACAAACGTCAGAGATATGCATTTCCCACTTCATGAAAGAACAGCAGTTCGCCACCCTTGAGAGTCCCATTGGCTTTCGTGCCTCCCCCAATGAAAGAGTACCTCAACAGAACGTGCTTCCAGGCTTAGAAAGGTATGTCACTTTATTGCATGAATACGCAGCACTAGGGAACGAATCGTTTTTTACAATTCTACCATTGTTTTACATTAGTTAGAAAGGATATATATACTGAAATTATAAAAAACAACCTGGTTTTCTTTGTGTTCGAGAAACAAAGCCTGAGAAAGAACTAGTTTGTAGGGAGAAATCTTGGCTTAAAAATGTGTGGCCAACAACTAAATCAAATGGCTCCTTGGGCCCTTATTATACTAAGAACTCAAAGCATCTATCACAGAGAAGCATCTCTTTTGAATCCTTCAATTATCCACATAAAATGGAAGTTCTCTACTACTTATTGAGCAAATACTTATTGATTTCCTGCTGGGTGCAGGGCACCATTTCAATCAACAATAGCTTTTAATACTCACCATATAGCAGTAACCATCCTAAGAATCTCCTCCTTTAATCCTCTCACTTCTACTTTGTATCAATCTATTTACATCAAGCTACAACATTATTACCACCACCATTACCATCATCATCACTATCACTTGTTAGGCACTTACTATGTGCTTTGTAGGCAATATCTCACATCCAGTTGTCCCATCAACTTTAATAAACATGCACTCTTGATATCCAATTTACAAGGGAAGAAACTAAAGCTTAGAGAAAAGGAACTGGGTCAAGGTCACATAGCAAATAAGTGATGGCGGTAGAACTGAAAACCATGTCTAGTTTTGCCTAACACCAAAGCCTGTGCCTGGCTCTGGTGGACCCAGGGACCAGAGCAGTCAATGTCAAGGTGATGTCAGTCATAGCACACATCGTGACAAAGCAATGGCCAAACAAAAATTTACTAAGTGATTTTATGCTTTGTTTTGTTTTGTTTTTCTTTTTCTTTTTCTTTTTTGCCTATTCAGTATAAACACATATTCCCACAAAGGTCCTTTTCTTTTTCTACCTTAAATATCACCATTTATAAGAATTATCATGGAAAGAATCCTTAAAGATTATGTAATCTGGTCTCTCCTCATGCCAAGTTGAGGAAGGTAAGGTCCAGAGAGGGGAACTGACTTATGTAGGTCACATAGCAAGCCATCAGTACAGCTGCGAGCAGGTCTCTAGCTCCTGACACCCATCTCAGTGCGCTTTCTAAGATTAAAAAAGCATGTGATTGACCCTGGACGAACTCACATGGATAAAGAAGAGGAAGTAGAAAGACAAGGCTAAGGGAACAACTAGAACAAAGACAGAGTCATAAGAGAAATCCAACTTAGTGTGTTCAAAAAAGGGAATCTGGTTTGCCTTGGGCAGACATGGCAAGGGATGAAAAAAAAGGATAAATTACCCCATCCTCACACTCCATCTAGGACATTGGAACTATAATGGCGAGCATGACATCATCTAGTCTTCAGGGAACTTATGATGGTCTAGTTGCTTAAATGAAAAAGGCAATAGCTAATCAAATACTGTATAGTAAGTGCTTTGGTAGGAGTAACTTCAAGGTCCTGCAGAGGCATACAGAAAGAGCTCATAATCCAGATTTAGGAAGAAGTGTCCTTCCTGCAGGGTCCTGAGAGATGAACAAGGCTACTGGGAGACAGGTCAATGAACTATTCAAGAAAGAATACTCAAATGAAAGACACAGCAGTTAGAGAGAATGTGGCTTTTCTGGAGTACAGCCTAGAGTTCAATATGGTAGATCCCGAAGAACGAAGAGGTGATGGTGAAAAATGAAGCTGCAATGAAAGATACAAACCAGGTTCCGCTGGACTTACAGGGGCTTATTATTAATACTTGGAATATTTTTCTAAAGGAAAGGGGGACCATTGAGATCATTTAAGCAACTAAATGACATAAAATGCATGCCTTAGATAGATCAGTATGACTACTGACTGGTAGATGGACTGAAAGAGGGCAAGACTATATGTAGCAAGACCAGTCAGCTAGCTATGGCAATATTCTAGGAGAGGAATAACAATGTAAAAAACTATGCGTTTGGGAGAAGTGGATGCAACAATATGAATAAAGTGGAATCAACACATCTTGGTAATTGGTTAGATATTGAGAGGGAGGAGTCAAGAATAACTCTCAGCTTTCCTACTAGAGCCATTTGACATAATGGAGTGTTCAAGGACAGATCTCAGTGCACAATATATGTCCCTGAGAGTGTAAGGGTTACAACAGTGTCGTTGTTGACACTATTTGAATAGTTTCTAAAAGAAAAATAATGGTTTTGACAATTGCACTGCAAATGATATCAGGGCCTAATGAAGGACTCAGTTGAACAGCTAAAATAGGTGATGACACTAGTTATTTTAGGAAGTGAAGGGAACAGATCTTGCCAAGTTTATATCTTGTCCCCTGGTTTGACTTCTAAGACCTAAATACAAACTAAAACATACCAGACTCAAGTACTGTTTGATCTTGGCCATGAATGTGAAAAGGATAGAAAGTCAGAAAGCAAATGTTAGCAGTAGTTTAGCAGCAGTCCTTAGATATCTAGGACACAACACAAAGCACAATCCCAATGAGTGAATCGTGAATTAATTAACCCTGAGAGCAAGGACTTCCCCTGCCACAATGTCAAATCAGTTTAGTCTTCATGCAGAACGTGTCTGGATACTAGAGTTCTGGCTTTTGCCAAACCTCATAGAATGTGTTGGAGCCATTTTACAGACCTCGGCATTCCTACAAGTCTTACCACCCTCAGCTCTGTCCCCTCTAATGTTGTGTTTCTCTAGGGATGATAGGTCTTGGGGTCTTGGGTTCGATTCAATCTATGCCAGAACTTGGAGACATTTAAAACAAGTTCGAATCCATGTGTTGTTTTCAATTAAAGGCTTTTTGAGGCAAAGGAATACCAGCCCAGCCACCAAAAATTTGGTCCTGGGGCAGCTTCTGCAGCCTTCTTGACAGGCCGAGTGTGTTGTGGTGAGCCTGGCTCCTGTCAAAAGCAATGAGAGAGACAGCAAGGGACATTGGGAAAATTAGGCGTGGCACCAACCTAAGCCACTGAAATAACCAAGTGCAGGGTGTGTGAAGTGTATTTTGAACATCATGGTCTCGGAAAGATTGAGAATTCTGAATAGAATTTGGGTACTTATGAGAAAGGATTGGAAAGATCAATCTCAAGGCAAAAAAGGAAATGGGAAAAATATAGATGATCAGAGGGTAGGAATGAGTAAAGAATACACAAGTCCTTCATAGACTTTTATGTTATTTTTCAAAAATCCACTTAATATTAGCTTGCTCACCAAATTTATTCATTCAATGAATATTTACCAACCCTGAACTTTATGTCTGTTTGCAAGTATAATACTATGGAATATTATGAAAGACTAATGCAATGCATAGACGATGTAATATAGAGATGTACACCTGGAAATTATGTAACTGTTACCAGCCAATGTCACCCCAATAAACTTTACAATAAAAAAAAAATTAAAGCTTAAAGCAGATTGGGTGGAGACAGTGCACCAAAAGCCATAATACTCATGTGAAGTCATAAAGTTTCTTAAAATGTTTATTTTCAAAGTCATTATTGGGTAAGGAGCATGGGGTTTGGGAGGTCCACTGGCTCTGACTTCAGTCTTGGCTCTGTTATTTACACAATGCGTGACCTTGGATATGATTATAAAGGCTGCCATGTAGTGCCTGGCACATTGTAGATATTCAGTAGACATTTGATGAATGAATGAGTGAGTGATTCCTCTGGGCCACCCAATTTGCTGATGGTATATGCATACCCTCATGAATTATGAACATTCTGTGAGGTAGCTACTACTATTGTCCCTATCTTATAAATATGAAAACTGGGTTTTTGCACAGGGTCACACAGCTAGTAAGTAGGGAAGCTAGAACTCAAATTCAATCTGTCCAGTTCTGAGAACAGGATCTCAAATCTCTGCCTTAGAATAAACTATTCTTGGATGGAATATGAATAGAGGAAATACTCCCAGAGGGAACTGAGAGGGAAAACATTCCAATAAGATGTCACGTGGGAGCATGTGAAGCCTTCATTTCATATTGGCGTGAAACTAAAGAGGGGACTCTGACCAAAGTGTGAGGTGGTACTCGCTCAGGAAGCAAACAAAGGATGACGTAAAGGCATTAGTAATTCGGGTCAGAGGGCCCCGTGACCAACTGCTGTTGTGTTTGATGTCTGCCTAACAAGAGAGAATAGAGATAACCATTTGAAGGCTAGTGAAGCTACTGGATGAATGTGCTGTTTTTCTGTTGCAGGTAGTGACAATATGGAGTGAAAGTTGACCAAGAACGTTCTAGCATCACAGGGATCAGCAAACTATGACCAATAGGCTAAATCTGGCTCACCACCTCATTTTGCAAATAAAGTTTTATCAAACACATGTCCACTCATTTATATATTATCTATGCTGCTTTCTTACTGCAAAGGCAGAGTTAAATAGAAGTCTTGGAAACCCCATGGCCTGACGTATTTACTATCTGACCCTTTGCAAAAGATCTACACCAACCCCTGCAGTAAGGTTATGTGATGTGACAAATATGGAAAGACTTCACCAGTGTCTGTTATATGGAAAATAGGTAGAAAATTAAGTTTTACCTGAATCACTATCAAGCCTGCCAGCCTGTCCGCAACTGGGCTGATTCACACAAAGCAGCCAGTTGCAAGGCCCCTCAAATATGACTTTATAGTAAAGAGGAAGGAAGTCATCTGTGTTCTGCAGACTGCGAGCCACGGACTGAACAAGGAGCTTTCATATGCACTGTCACAATGAACCTTCCCCACGGCTCAGGAAAGCAGGCTTTAGTCGTCCCGTTTTATAGAAACTCCACAGCGAGGAAGCCATAGCAGCAGAGTTGGAGCCCAGGCCTGTTTAGATTCTATTGTAACACAAGTTTCATCAAGCAAGAGATAAAAGAATTTAAAAACTCACAGACCCAAATGATACTTACCTTTCTTCTAGTTGGAGGTCATGATCTTACAGGAAAAGAAACATTTGGGAAAAGTGAACCGGCCACCAAATGATATTGACATTGGGCTTTGAAGGGTGAATCCACAGCCCACCAGGTCAGAACATTGGGTCCCAGGATGGGGACGTCACCATCTTATCAACACAAAGGACAACAGCTTTCTGAGCAACAGGGAAGACCGATGACAGAAGATTTCAAAGCAAAATTTCAAAGAAAGAGAAAAGTGATGCAATACAACTAAAAATGGTATATCATGAAAGAATTTAGAGGGACACAGGAAAAAGAAACAAAGGAAAGGGGGTCACTAGCATAGCCCAGAGGGAGCAAGAAAGACAAGACTATAAACAACGCTAAGGATTCTGGAAGATCCCATACCAACCAATGCACTGGTTAGCAGCATAACACTCAATTACATCTAACAGTTATATCAGGTGTTTTACTATATGAGCTGCAGGCAAAGACAAACCATGATACAGACATTGTCATTAGTAAGAGCAGTGACTGCGACAGAGACTATCCCCGGCTGGATGACTTAGGCAAGTAACTTAACCTCTCGGGGCTTCAGTTGCCTCAACTGTCAAAGGTTAATAATAGTGTCTCATTGGGTCACTCTGGTAACTAATTGTTTTAAAGTGCAAAGCACTTAGCATACCATTAAATGCTCAATAAATATTAGACATATTGTAGTAACACTGAGAACATATGAAGTGTTAGGAAGCCAGGTTGGGGACAGCTCCTGAGAGATGATGTTTCAGCTGTGTGTGCAGGGAATGTACAAGTTCATAGAGGAACACTCTCCAGGATGGGGGAAGCGTAACACTGATGGAAGGACCTGATGTGAGAGTCAGATGGTGGGTGGGGTTCTTCGTTTCCAGGATACCCCAGCCCCATTCATTCTCCATTCTCTCCCTAAGCACAACTCCAACCCTGACACTAACACTCCTAAAACCTACTCGTAACTCTAATTGGATTCGGGGTAACATCCCAACTCCTAGCCCGCAACATGCAATTCATGTGCTCATGCCCTGTGCGTTTATTTAGCACCTACTACATGTTAGGAACTGTTCTTGTGAGGAATAATACATGGGCCTAGACAATGAGATGTTCACACACTAGTGGGAATAAAGATGAGCATCAAACAGGTTCGGTGCAATGTCATCAGAGATCTGACAGGTACGTGCCTACAACACTACAAGGCACAAAAAAGACTCACACCTCCTGTAGACAAGCAGCATCAGGGAAAACCTTACAGCAGAGATAAGGTCAAGCTGAGTCTAAGTAGAACAGAAAATTTTCTAGAAGGCAGGGACCAGTGTATAGAAAAGAATGAAGGCAAAGTCAACTGGCATTTCTAAGGTCTCATTAAGTGTCCGATACTCCTGGGGCTCAGAGAGAAGAAAATGAGAGCGATTGAGTAGGCAAAGACTAGACCAGAGTTCTCAGACCCCATGCTAAGGAGTCTGCTCTTTATCTTGTGAATAACGGAACCGTAGGAAGGTCACGGTCAGTGCTACAGAGAAGATAGTCTGGACAGGGGCCAGAAGAGAGGGAGAGAGACCATGGAGGGGCTCCGGCAATAATCTAGGCTGTACAGGACAAATGAATGAACAAGCAGATAAATGAACGATCCTATAGATGAATGGCTCCGATAACCTCTGTGCAGTTTCTACTCACATGACAGAAAGTGGTTTTCACATCCTTTCCAACTGCTCTCCCCTCCCCCACCCCCGGCATTCATGAATGGCTTCTCTCTTTTGCACGCATGTGTATCTCTTCCTCAAACACTGGGATTCGGAGTTCTAGCCTGAGCACCTCATCTTGTGCTGGGTATATTTAAACAATCTGCTTTGGGAGGCAAGTGTCCAAACCCATTAAGTCAGAATTCCCAGGGCTCCCAGGCAGAGAATAGAAATAAACAGTCAAGGTAGAGTTTGGACCAAAATAGTCACCAATTAGAGCGATTCTGGGATTTCTCTGACCGTAGGAGAGTGAAAATGAGGATGCTGAGAAGACTCAAAGGTCTAAAAAGTGGACATAAATGTCATTGTCCCCAGAATGCCACTGTACCTGAGAGGGCAACATGAATGCCTTTTAATTCATTAATTACTCATGTGAATGCCCCAATTGTGAGTGTGTTGTGCATGGATGATAGACACAAAGGAGAGTGAGACACAATCCAAACCCTCAAGGAGCTTATTGCAGCTAAGGTGGAGAAACGGTTAAATGTGCTACATTGTATTAACTGCTAAGAATTATGCAAAACAAGTGACTATTTTATTCTGCCTGTGAGAAAAGAAAGCTTTGAAATAGGAAGAAAGAGTCAAGCAGGATCTAAAAGGGTGAGTAAGACTTGATAAATTTGAGCAAACAGTTCACCCCAAGGTACAGAGATGTAGCAGTGAGGTAAGTCTTGGGAAACTTGAGAAAGAACTTGTGCAAATCTGAATACTGGAAGCTGTGAGAGTCTTGTTCACCATCCCTTTGTCTCTCCCCCGTGCACTTGAGGCCAAAATTCAAAAGGTAGCCTTCTACCCTTGATATCAGAAAAGCTAGAGGACAAACACTGCCTTCAGGAAGAAGAGAGCTACTATACAAAGGGTCACAATGAATCAGCGTATCAGAAAACTACAATCCAGCCACTGTTAAAAATGAAAACAACTAGATCTGGTCCATCTATGGGGAACTTCCTAAAATACATGTCTGGGACTATGAACTTGGTCAGTTGTGTGATAAACTAGGGGGAAAACTGACTTCCTTTCTCAAGCCTGCTACTTACTTACTTAGCTTCATGACCATTGAAGGTAAAAATCTCCCTGGCCCTCAGTTTCCTGATCCATAAGAGGGGATGGGTATGTGTGTGATAAGTCACTCCATCGGGTTATTGCAAGAATTAAATACTAGTTATGGGAGATGATCTAGCACAGTCTGACACCCAGCAGATAATGAACAAATGTGAGCCCTTTACATCCATCCACCCCCTTGAGTCCTGGATTGAGTTCAACACATACATGTCCAACATAATAGATACTCCTACGTTCTTGGGTTAAACACCTACCAGCGTCCACATAGTCCACCAGGCCTACTAAAAGAAGAAGGACGATCATAGCATTTGCTGCATGCCAAACACTTGGCCTATATTTCCTCCTTAATTTCTACAACAACACAATGAGGTGGCTGGAGGTCACACATCTCCATTTTACAGCTGAAAAATTCTGAGGCTCAGAGAGCTGAGGTGATGTTCAAGGTCATGTAGACAGTTAATTGGCAGAGTCAGCACTTGACTCCAGATCTAAGCCAGTGCTGTGTCCACTCTGACGCTTCAAAGAAAGTCACCTGGAAAAGAGACTGAGATGACTGGGAACCTTTGCATAGCAAACTAGACCTGGATGAAGTGTGACAGCTTCCTCGTGCCCCAGAGTAGACCTGTCTCCAATTCTGCTCAGTTACCTCTGTCCCCACCTCCTGGGCTTTGGGTGACATGTCCATGAGACTTGTTCTGTTCAAGGTGATGTTTCTGAAACTTTGTTATCAATGATAGATTATAAAAATAATTCTCATGATATAAAAACAGAATTTATGAGAAATCATCCAGACAATAATTGGTAGTCTTTCTTCATTCCTAATTCAATAAGGAAAAAAGTAGGGAATTAAATGAGTGAGATTTGGGACAATTAAAAGTAAGCAAAATGGGGGATGCTGGGATAGCTCAGTGGTTGAGAACTTACCTCACAATCACAAGGTCCAGGATTTGATTCCTGGTGGTTCTCGCCTCCCATGCGGGACGCCCCCAGTTCAGTTCCCGCCCCACACAGCCCATATCCACCTGTGTGGAATGAAACCCTGTCACCACTAATGATGTACAACTATGGAGACTGCTCTGGGTCCTCCCCCCAACTCTCACTCTCTCTCTCTCTCTCTCTCTCTCTCTCTCTCTCTCTCTCTCTCTCTCTCTCTCTCTCTCCTCTCTGTCTCACCTTCCTTCAAAACAGTAAAATAAAATAAAATAAAAATTTTTAAGTGAGCAAAATGTCTTCTGTTTCTCAGTATTGGTTTTATTTGTGTGTGTGTGTTTTTTTTTTTTCTTGGCCACTTTGAGTAGGTTTTATGACTTTTTTAAACTTCCAGATTTTGTACTTTCTGTTCAGCTTTTGCAACTTCCCAAGAGCAGGGTTTAGGGAGAAAAAATTTTTTAAATAGAACCTCAGCCCTTCTGTATCACTTTCAAGAAGGTACTTCTTGCAAAAGAAAACTTGGGCAATAAAAAAAAAAAAACCTTTGCAGGCTTGTTTCAGCTCTTTCCTTCTCTTCGAGATCATTCTTTTTTCTTTTTTTTTTTGCTTTTCTTTTCTTGCCCGGTAAGTGAGTAATGTCTGGATGATAGGTGTTGCATATCTTTGGGAAAAATTCATGCCAGATTAGTCAAAACATAACACTTGCTATCATCAGCTCACAATAGTTTACAATTTACTCCCCAGCAAAGACACCACACACCAGTATACAGGTCTCTTCTAATTTTGACATTGGAAATATTCATTTAGAAGTTTTTATATTAAAACGCACATGCAAATCATCAAGACAATGCAATGTCATCACAGATCTAAACTAGGATGCAGACCAGGCGGCAGGCAGGGAGCCCTAGCTGCCTCTCCACCTCGTAGCACACGTAGAACTCAACTCCAGGATCTGCCTGGCCCACTGCTCACAGTGGTCTATCTCCTGGAAACATCTGGCAGCTTTGGTCAGTGGATGTGAACCTCCCAAGCAGAAGGACCGTAGGGCACCCTTTAACTGGGAAAAAAAAGAAGAAGCAATGGCAGGAGCTGCATGCAGGCCCAGCTTGGCTGCCGGCTGGCCGAGAGACCAGACGTACCGCGTAGTGCCTTCAGCTTTCCCTTCGGAACATGTCTACAGCGCTTTCCTACGAGTTGCCTTATCTTCTTGAGCAAAAGATGCTAAATATCATCTTTTCAGGAAAATGCCAAGTCCTCATTCTGTTCAACAAACATCTTTGAGGGCTGAGTGCCAAGCACTTGGGGTGCAGAAGCAAAAGGCATTGGCCCTTATTGTATACAGTGGTGGTGCTTTCTAAGAAGGTACTTCCTAAACAATGTGCTGGGACATGCGGGATAGCTGTGCCAAGATGCTAATCCCTTGAGCACTCAGGGAGGCTGGACAGACTTGCGATGGCTGAACCCATGGATAGTAGACTCCACAGCGAACAGCTTTCTCTATGTATCCCAGTATGCTGAACAAATACCATATTTCCTGTGAGTGCTCTCCTACGAAAAGGGTTAGAAAGAACTTGACTAAGATTATGGATATGCCTGGAGTTATTTGCCCCGACACTGAATTACTCAACTTTTATGATTTTGAAATCACCTATCTAGGGGATGCCAAGATAGCTCAGAAGTTGAGTGCTTGTCTCACAATCGTGAGGTCCAGGGTTCAATTCCTGGCCCTGGCCCATGCAAACCCCATATACTGAGCTGGCAACCACCAAGATAGCACAGAGCAAAACTTTCCACCTCCCACACAGAGGCCCCCAGTTCGATTCCCGCCCCACGAGGCCCCTCATCCACCTGTGTGGAATAAAATTATGTCACAACTAATGATGTGCAACTATGGAGACTGCTCTGGACCTCCTCCCCTTCTCTCTCTCTCTCTCTCTCTCTCTCTCTCTCTCTCTCTCTCTCTCTCTCCCCCCCCCACCCCTCCTTCCTTCTCTCAAAAACAATAAAATAAATCTAGAAAGGAAGGAAGGAAGGAAGGGAGGGAGGGAGGGAGGGAGGGAGGGAGGGAGGGAAAGAAAAATTGCTTATCTACTTTTTTTAGGGCTTTCTTTTTGTTTCCTTCCAGTTTGTTGCTACATCTTGCTGTCTGGAGTGTTCCACCCTTTTTAGTGGCTGATCCCAGTCTTCTTTTAGCCAAAAAAACAAACAAGCAAGCAAAAAACCCTAAGGCAACTAAGCAAAAATCGCAGTACATTCAACAAAAACCTACAATGTATCAGGCTCTCTAGGCTCTCACAGACAAAGGGAAAGTCTAGGGAGAAAATGCATCATTGCATTCTTCAGTGGGTTCACAACTGAAAATTTAAAATAAGGTCACAAGGCCCTCACGGACAAATAACGAGGCCCCCAAATCCTAGGGCTTCTGTTTGAAGCTATTGCTTCAAAGTGCATCATGGGCTTTCGAACAAGATTTGAGCTGAGGTGGAAGCATCATCTGTGCACACACATCAGCTGACTGCACAGGTAGAAATCACAGACTGAAGCAACTGAATTCCCAGTCGCAGCTCCATCCATTACAAGTTGAGGACTTGATATCCTGAGTTGCTTAATCTCTCTCAGTCTCAGGTTCCTGTCTTAGAAAGTGTGGAAAATAAGACTGTCCTTCAGGGTCATTGTCAAGCTTAGAGATAATATAGGAGACGCTCAGTTAACCGGCACCCGTGGGGATTGGTAGATGATGGATAAATGTAAGTAGCCTCTAGTACTCTGAAGCGACTGGCCAATTGTTTTTGCTGGTTGCTTGAGTTCTGTTAGACAGAGTCTACTGTATACGCAGCTTGGTTTAGTCTTTGCTAGGTGGTTAAGTTTGTTTTTGTTTTTGTTTTTTTAAGTTCTACAGCACATTTTTAGAAATTGTTCTGTTGATGATAAGGAAAATATGTTTTCCAAATACATAGATTTTCATACCAATTACTGAAATATTGGGAGAGTAGGGAGGATCTTGTCAAGTGTGTTTCCATTAACCGACAGCTCCTTGTTTCTGAAATGCTTTTAAAACTGCCTTCCTTGGCTTTCCACCTTAGCACAGAGCACTTGTTTTGTTGCACAGCATTAAAACCACGATGTGGAACACCTCTGCCATGCTTGGAGTACAGTATGTCTTCAGAGTTTGCTGAGGGAGTAAAGAAATGGTGGCACCAAGGTTCTGATGTGCGTCTGGGAGCTTGTGCTAAGTGAGCCCTGGCCAGCGACCTGAGCTGAGATAAGCCCGTGTGCCTGTGTGTGGCCTCTGGCTCCTGAAAGTGGAGTCACATGGCAGTGTAATATGGACAAAAATACGTTTCCAATCTTGGCTGCACCCTAAGGCAACGCTATCGAACCTCCTAGAACTCTGGTTAATCTATAAATGCAGATGATAATATAGTCACTATGAGAATTCACTGAGGAAACCTCAACAGCAGGGGTGTTCAACCTTTTGGCTTCCTTGGGCCACATTGGAAGAGGAATTGTCTTGGGCCACATATAAAATACAGTAACACCAATAATAGCTGATGAGCTAAAAAAAAAAAATTAAAAATGGCAAAAAATAAATCTCATAAGGTTTTCAGTTTACAAATTTGCCCTGGGCCCCATTCAAAGCTCTCCTGGGCCACGTGCAGCCCACAGGCCATGGTTTCGACAAGCGTGCTGTAGAGCTTGCCTAGCCCTGCACCCGGCATGGACTTCATATGCAGTTGGCATCAGCTTCCTGACCCACCCTTTCCATGTGTGACCATCTTAAACCCATAATTTTATGGCTGAACCTCAGTTTTTCTACCAGTACAACAGGGATGATTATACCTACCTTGGAGGGGTTTGGTAAGGAGTGAACAAGATAGAGTTTGGGAAGTGTCTAACCTGAGGTCTTTGACTACTCTTTCTTCACCCTACAGAATTATTTTTAGAAATTCTGGTTAATTGGAAATTATAATCACTGAGGAATAGGAGAAAGAGAGAGAATGCACACACACACACACACACACACACACACACACAGCCACTGTGCTCTTAAGAACCACAAGAAGAGCCCATTGTAATCTAAATGCCCCCTGGAACCATTTCCCATGTCAGAAGGTTTTGGACTCACGTGGCCATGCTTGTTCTGAGTGTCTGGACACCCAGGCCAGAGCTGAGCCTCTGCAGAATGCTCAGCAGTCAGTCACCCACTGGGAAAAGGCCAGTCCGACCCTGAGTCACACGGGACATGCGCAAGGTCCCCGCAGCAGAAATAGCAGCAGCAGATATGCCCAAAGGCGGGCTGTACAATGGAGCCCATTCTCATTCATGCGAATGAAGTGGGAGAAAGGCCGTCATCTCCTCCTGCGGTTTACTGCGTTTTCATTGACAAAAAAAAAAAGAAGGGGAAAGCCGGGACGGCTCAGCGGGTTGAGCGCTCGCTTTGAGGCCATGAGGACCGAGGATCGAATCCCGGCTCCGGCCCAGGCAGGACCCAC
>PVKE010033240.1:0-18026 GCA_004027555.1 Craseonycteris thonglongyai
AAAAAAAAACATATCTGGTTCATTGCATTTGACACAAAGTACTACAGAAAACTTGCCCTAGTGCTGGGGCTGCCTTGACTGTGGCTGGGGGGGTTGTTTTTGTGGAGTTTCTGAGCTTGATTCATGATAACCTAGAGCAGTGGTTGTCAACTTTGACTGAACTCCCTAGGGACCTTAACTGATACAGAGTAATTGATCTGGATAAGGACCCAGTATTTTTAAAAGCTCCTGAATCATTTTGCCCCAGACTTTGTAACAGAAGCATTAAGCTCCTCAATATGTGGGTTCCTGGGCACACTTATTCTTTAATAGATTTGAATAATGGTGTATATTACTATTAGAGAAGATGTATGCCACATATGTTTCTAGTAGCCATCCAGTGTTTATGTTGACTTCACAGTTTAGCATTCAGGTACATCTGGAGAGAAGTCCCTTCTCTCTTGACTACTACCCACCCCCCATTGCCCCACTATCTTTTAGTTTCTGTATTTTTTTTTCCTAGTAGATTATTGGAGTTTCCATCATAGATAAATGACATTTGGTGAGGCAGAGAGTAGGCTGAACATAAAAGCTCTGGTAAAGGCAAGTGTGCAGCTGCATCATTGAAGGTTATTATGTAGATTCATATCAGCAACTTTGTACCTACTCTTCTTCATCTTATAGGGATAGAGGTTCTGTGTGCATATTAGTTGTAGAGAAAAACTTCTTCTACCATTTAACATTAATACAAGTGAGGCAGGCCTGAGCATTTCTAAACCGAGAAGAGGTTAACTGATTTTCTTTTGACTTAAAACTTGCATTTGTCTCTGAGAGCCCCGAATGACAATAGAGTACACTGCTTCTGATAAGTATGGGTTCTCCTCAGCTGGACGAGATGTGTATGATAAGATAAGATGAAAAAAAGAGAGCTTGTGGGAAAGGAATAGGAGGACCAGGAGAGAGAAAGTATGTTAACTGCTTTGACTGCAAATTACCCACTGGTAGCCAGAGATAAGACACCTTGAGCTACTCAGAAGACCTGAAACAGGATGTAAATGAAGCCAATAAAAATCATTTTCAGCCTAGCTACTTTTCAGCTCCCCTCCCATTTCCAGCTCTGACAACCGAAGGCTTAATTTACTGTATGGCATACCACACTGAAGTGCTGCAGAACCCAGGAAGTTGTGGGAGACTGATAGGAGCCAGTTCAAAACACAAGATATCTACAGTTTCTAAAGAGGTGCCAACTTAAGACATTTAATCAGCAATGCCTGCCTGAGTGGAAAAAAGGAATTGTCTGCTTCTGGGAAGCTCCTTTCTCCTTTCCTCCCTTCCTACTTCAGATACTCATTTGTTTTGTATTTAGTTTTGTGACAGCCTGCTTTCTATGAAATAAATGGTTCACAGAGTGAGCTGCATTTTATAGTGTACTGACATTTCTCATCAAACTAATGCAGCTTGAAAGTAATTAAGAACAAAAGTTTAGGAGATAGACTTTTCCACATACACACTTGAAGCAGGCTGTTCACTCACAGCTCTACATCCTAATCATGTAACTCCCAGCCTTTATGTACTTGGAACTTGATAACTCTTCAAAATGGTTACTGTCTTTTTCTAGAAATTTACAAACAGCTGCCAATGATGTTCTTGTTAAAGAGGAAGTGACTTAGGAAGTGAATTGAATGATACTTTGAAAAGATTGGAAGCCTGGAGTCCTAATCAAAATGGGAGGGGGCAAGTTGAAGGGATGGGAAGGAAAAAGAGATTATCTCCTCTTCATTTTGTATAAGCTGCTTCTTGGAAGAGCTGGAGTTCTAAGTGGTCTTTGAATGAGGAGAGAAGGCCCTCCATCAATTTGCTCTGGTGCAGAGCAGCAAATGTGAAATAAGCACAGTCAAGGGTAGCAAACTTTAAGCAGAGGACACATATGATTCAGGGGAGATAATTCTACATTGGGATTCAAACTTGGGAGTGCTACAGAAGCACCCTGAAGCTTGCCAAAAGTGGGGACTTCTGGGCTCCACCCCCAGAAGTTCAGATTCAGCAAGCTTGGGGTGGAAGCCAGGAGAGAGTTTGCATTTTGAATCGATGGTTCAGGTGGATAGTGGATTAGACTGAGGAACACTACCCTGGGTCCTCTGGTTGCAGCAGAGGGTCAGCCTTTGGTCTGGTGTAGAGTCGTGGTAGCTGCAGTAATCACTGAGGAAAGATAGCTTAGGAAAAGGTGACAAGGAGCCTTTACTATATTCCTCACTGGGACGAATGGCAGAGAATTTGGCTCTAGATCAGGGGTGCCCAACCTTTTGGCTTCCCTAGGCCACATGGGAAGAAGAAGAATTGTCTTGGGCCACACATAAAATACACTAACACAATAGCTGATGAGCTAAAAAAAAAAAAAAAAAAAAAAAATCTTGTAAGATTTTTTTTGTATATGGCCCACAGGCCTTAGATTAAACAAGCTTGAGGCAAGAGCATGTCCAGGGTCTAAACTCACAAGCCTGTCTCACCTGAGGGCCACAGGCCACCTGCTGCCCAGGGCAACTTTGAATGTGGCCCAATTCACATTCATAAACTTTATAAAAACATGATGAGATATTTTTGCGATTTCTTAAAAAACTCATCAGCTATTGTTAGTGTTAGTGCATTTTATGTGTGGCCCACGGCAATCCTTCTTCCCATGTGGCCCAGGGAAGCCCAAATCTTGGACACGCTTGGTAGAGTCAAGGGCATGAGGAAGGTGACATTGACCACAGTGTGAGTGTGATGGACCCTCTTCGACTTTTATTTGCTAATACTTGACCTGACCACCCCCCACCTCAAAGAAGAGGTTGGAAGTAAGAAGTGGAAGGAGGGAGGCCCACTGTGAAGAACTAGAGGACTCGTGTGTGTGTGTGTGTGTGTGTGTGTGTGTGTGTGTGAGATTTTTTTTAGTCAGTAGCCAGAAGTGAAGTTAAATTAAGAAACAGGCTGTTATGGATTGTCAACAGGGGGCTGTGGGCTTATATATTTGTTATGTGGTTTTGTTTTCCTCTGAATGTGTGTATGCACATAGGCTGAGTAGCGTGGATTAGTTTTGTAATAGAAAAAACAATGAAATCTTTAACAAAAGAAAATGAAATATGTTAAATACCGTTTTAAGATGATTCGTTTACCCATAAAAACTGCATGACACTGTGGCATTGGAGGTGGTGGTGGTTGTTTTAGTAGGAGGGTTAGGGAAAGGTACACATTGAGAGTTACCTTAACATAGGCCAAGCTGCTTGCTGGTGCACGGGAAGCTTGGGTTTGGGTTTCAGTGCTACCATCCACGACTATTGTTAGTGCTCGATTATAACACATTACTTATCCTCAGTGACCTGTGCTCATCTGTAGAATTAGCACTTTTCCCCTAAAGATTAAGACATCTCCCAGATCTTAAATATTATGTTTCATGTATATGAAAAGTTAGGAATGACAGCCTTGGCTTTCTTTTCTCTGTGTAGGCTTCAATCATGTTTGTTTATTTTCTTTCCTCTGATCCCCAAGGCAGACCCAGAGGTGTGCATAACCCATGCCAAACAATCTTATGTCATCTTAAGAGAAAAGATTAGAGCTTAGATGGGGGAGGAGGCGTCATAAAAAGATTCAGAAACCGGCCCTTTCTTGCAGAACTCATTGAGTCAGTCAAGATCCCAGAACTGTGCTAGTAGGTTTTATATGTGTGAATATCTTTTGCAAGGGTCATACGGCTAGGCTTTGCACATACACAGATGCATATTGCTATCCACAGTCCCCTTTTCCAAGGTTAAAACAAAACAGAACATTGCCACAAATTTCTCCGTGAAAATTATTGTTCAGAATTGGTGTGTTTTACATGTGGATGGAGCAGGTTCATATCAGATTCCTTCTTATCTGAAAAATAATAGAATTTCTTCATTTACTCTTATGTAAATCATATGAACACATTAAGTTTTCAGCGGAATTTAGTATGCTCTATTTTTGTCCTTTATGTTTGAGTGTCAGAGGGATAAGTCTGTATATGCATTGTGAGACAAATGCAGATAAGACTTGGCTTCATCCAGCTTTATCACCTCTGACTTGTTACTGAGGCCATACTGCCTTGCGTTCTTACATTGCGTTGTTATGTTAAAATTATCTTGGATATAGACAAAATTAAGTAGTATTATTTGGAAGTATCATGAGTTCTTGAGGCCTGACTTTGTCACCAGTTTGGGGATATTTGGCAAGACAATTCACCTCAGTTACATATAATAAAAATATATAATTTAATAAAACAGTATAATTATATGTAATATATATTCATCAGTAAAAAAACAGCATCATAAAGACTTCCCGTTAATGAAGTGTTTCATTAAGACATGATTCTGCATTTACTTATATTAAATGGCAAATTACTATGATTAACACATTCTTAATGAGAAATAGCAAAAATTCCTTTAGCATAAGTCATTTTGTCTATTCTGAACATTCAGTCAACTTTGCATAAAAACATACATGCACACACATACTATACTACAACTTTGACTAATACTGGTTCCCAAAAATGAATTACCAGGACTATTAACAAGAAAAAAATGGTAGAATGAACTGGTTTGGATTTTACTTTTATATTGATTCTAAGGTAGAGATTCTAGTTAAGAATAAACTGAACAAAAAGTAAGAAATAAAGAGAGAATAAAGTACCGGGAAACTCTGTCCAATTGACAATCAGCCTTATTTTCAGGATTCTCTCTGCCAAAATGTGCCTGATTAGGTAAATGGAAAAAAACAAAACAAAAAACAACACGAAGAAACAATGGGAATAGTTATCAACATAATATGATCTGTATAGAAATATTTTGTCCTGCCCTAGTTAGAGTTACTTTAAGAAAAGAGTTTTGTCCTTTGTAGTTCATATAGCACTATTTCAAACATTATCTCATTTAAAATAAGGGGCTTCTTATATCATTTGGGTTATTTGGGATCCAACTTCACCTTTCAATTTTATCTTTATTATGTATTAATGTGAATGTTAATGATTCTGTTGACGCACTATAAAAATTATATCACGTGACAATGTACTTGTCCTTCTGTGGGTCTGTTCAGATACACTAAGTCTCACGACTGTCCAGTATCCCCAAATTTTAATACCACCATAGCATATAACTTCTTTGCAATATGTGTAAACACTGATTAGGAGTAGACAGCACATACTCTGTACGCTGAGTTGCGGCTGCTGGTTGGTTGGCTTGGTGCACTCACTAGCTGCCTGACTGGCCTTTAATAACCTGACAACCATGTGAGTCAAAATCTGTGCCTTAAAATTTAGAAAAAAATGAATATTTGTGTTACACCTCGAGGGTTCTTGCCATATTTTGGACACAGGAACATCAAAATTAAGAACAATGAGGTGCTGCATTGTATTATCATACTAAATGGGTAATTGTAGTAATATACCCCCTCCCCCAAACTTTGTAACAATCTTTTCTATATTAGCAGACTGTATTTATCACTTTACTACACATTGAACCCACGGGGGGTGCTAATTGGTCATTAATTAAATTTTAGCCTTTCAACACTTGTATTCTCCAATGGCTTTATCTGCAGAAAAGTATACAGCTTGGCCTTTTTAAACTGCTGAAAATTTATGGTAACTTGGCTGCTGCCATGGATATAATACAGGTAAAATTCAGCTTGAGCAAACACTACTTCAGGACTGTTAAAATTTTTTGTGAGCGAAAGTTTACCAGCCTTGGACCAAAGCCTACATGTTGGAAAAATATTCAGTAAAATGTAGTTTTATATGCCAAAACATTCTGATAGACTACATTTCTCTTTGAAATAGAATTCGATCGCTTTGTTTGAAAATTTAGTGGGTTCTGGCAGTTCTTTACAAAGCCATTAACATGGTGAAATGAACTTTCTGAGGTCTATCATTCCCCCAGCGAAGCCATTTTCCAACTTAGTTTGCTTAGTGGGAGAATCCGTTTTACCTCATGCTCCTCCAGTGAAGAGGTTCATTTGCAGTTGCTAATGATTAACGTGGTAGCCCTGAGAAGCTTGCTGAGTATTTTTCAAAAAGGGTGGGTTTCTTCAAAACTTAATAGGTGTATTTCACACTAGTGCAAAGGATTTTGAAGCAAAATGGAATTTGCCACAAAGTGGTATTTGCCTCAAGAAATTTCTATACAAGTAAAAGAGTGAGTTATAAGGCTAGTGTCAAAACTATGGAATGTGACTTTAAGATTTTGAATGCAGGCCATCCCCTTGTGGGGATTTTACTCCACTCATCAATCAGTCATCACTTGCCAGTGTGTGTAGCTATTAAGGAATGAGCCATTGCACACTGATTTTCAGGATAACTAAAATAACATTCAGAAGCTATTTTGGGGGGGGGTGCATTTTGAGTGTTTATTTTTTATTTTTAAACAAAATCTCCCTTAAGTCCTTTAAAATGACCAGAATCTCAATATGAATGAAGCAACAACGAAATTATAGCTAGTTTTTTTATTCCTTTGTACTGTTTTCACCTTTATCAGTAATAACCTAAGGGTAACTTTGACTTTCATAGCAGTAGTAGTAATCTAGTACATTTTTATATCTTAACAGTTCAGAAAGTTCTTTCATACAATGTCATGTTTGATTTTTATAATATTGACTATGAGGCAGACTGGAATTTTTCTGATATTCCAGACAAGGAAACTGAAACTTAAAAAAAAAAAAAAAAAAAGAATTTCTATAGCTCATAGGCCAGTATCAGACCTCAATGCACAGTAGATGCTATTTAATAAGTGTTGGTTGAGTAAATGAATGAACAAAAGAAGCAATAAAGAACTACTTCAAATGCTTTATGGCATGAAGTCATTTATAGATACAAGCCTACAAAACAACCACACATGTCTTCTAACTCAAAATAGTACAGATAAAAAGAAAACATACTCGGGAAATTCACTCTGAGGGTGTCTGTCATTATTAAAGGAAAGATAAACACGTTAAATAATGTAGCAAGCTCACACAGTCACAGCACTTTAAACAGATGTGTAATACAAGATTGCCAATTATTGAATGCCAAGAGCTTGGTGCTTATCATTAGTCATATATATTTTTAAGTGAGCCAAAAGATAGAATAAGCAAAGCGGTTCTCACCCCCCACGTAAGTGGGAACCACTTTTCCTTCTGTCTGGCTTCAGAAACACAATGTCTCGATTTCCGTGAGTGAGACGATGACTGTTCTTTAACTGGTTGCATGCCAGCCTTTTCCTCTGATTTGAGAGGTGGAGTTAAGTGAGAACTGCTTAAGAATGCACTGTTTTCTGTTTAATTTGGCTGCGGAAGATGGAATTCATTGAGCTCCGTCTGTTCAAATGAACTTTAAGCAACAGCAAGCAAAACATTTGTACTTCTCTCTGCACACGTAATAGAAATGTGTCTGGTGAAAGAGGTGGCCTGGATATAAACACCAGGATTGCCCAAGGAGGTCAATGGAGGGTGGTAACTTCTCATCTCTTCTGTTGGCTCCTCCAAAGTGTTAAAGGATTGTTGGGGACAGTGAGGTGCCTTTTTATTTTGGAGTATTGAAAGAAGAAAAACCACCTCTGAACTCGGATGTCTGGGATTCATCTTAACACTGTGAAAAAAATGTGTACCACCAATTCCTGCTCCCCACAGCTGCTGCCATTAATGAGTGACCACCCTTGTCCCTCATAACCTAACTGTTAATGCCTTTAATTGGTCCTTCTAGAACAATTTGGAATATTACACAATTTAAAAGCATCTGTGAATTATAAATAAGTTTAAAGTTTACATTTCTCTTTTGAACACCAATAAAGAGTACCGGTATTCATTTTTAAGTTGTTAAATAAGGTACATGACAAAGGAGTGAATTTAATGTGGGGCTGTTGATTACAAAAAAATAAGTATGATAGTTATTAAAGTTGTAGCTTTTCTAACACTGTTGACATTTTCATTTGAGAATGAAAGGAAGCAATTGTGCAATAATGCATGATGGTTTATTTAGAATGACCATATCCTTTACCAATTTAAACATTTGCTTTAAAAATACATGTGTAGTTTGTTTAGATGATTTTAAATATGAGGATGTGAAATTTTTACTGTGATGGCACTGAATTTACATGACAAATAAACCTGTTACCTGTGTCTGTTAAACACACATTTCAAAATACTGTTTTGCCTCTTCTCTTAGCATTTATGCACACCTGTTTATTTCCCTCAGGAGTCTCGGTTTATCTTAAGGTGGCTCGGGTAGTTGGAGAATGAAAAAGGTCTCTGAACTCTATTTGATATGAAAATTCAGAACTGCTCTTATAGCATGCTGGCAGAAATAATCATTTTAAGCCAATGGAGGAAATAACCCGGGAATTTGTTTTGGTCTTTTGTTTTAACCCACTTTTCTATACTTAAAAGTATAATCAAATAAATGAACTTATTTTGATGTCAAATAATGCAATTGTATTGCTAGTGTTTTAAGGAGAAGAGAGGTAATTTCAAAATTACATACTTGGCTTCAGAATTACATAGCAAAATACTTTTTCCAAGGTTATCTGTCTGTAAAAACCCAAGATTATATCTTATATATGATAATTTAATACTTGGAATGTAACATGGATTCATGGTCCATTAATTTTAGATAACTATTTATATTTTATATTTTTGATGGCTGAAAATATGACTGTGAATGCTTAAGGTACTCTAGATTTCCATTGGTCCAATCCTTAAACCTCGTATTCCAGTGGTTTCATTAAAGGAAAGAAAATGTTGGGGAAGCCGGGATGGCTCAGTGGGTTAGGGCTCACTTTGCAGCGCCAGGGACCGGGGATCAAATCCCGGCCCCGGCCCGTGTGGAACCATATGCTGAACTGGGAGCTCCCCTAGTTCAGTTATCTCTGTGTCTCTGTATCTCTGTCTCTCTCTCTCTCTCTCTGTCAAAAATAAATAAATAAACAAAAATATATTAAAAAGAAAATGTTAAAAATATGTTTATGCTATATACATAGAAACTTACACATGGAAAGATAATACATGCAACGCATATAAATCTTTTTGTTTAGACATGCAGTTTTTCTTCCAGTAATGATAGGTGCCCTAGAAATGTTCACTGATCTTTGTAACACCGCAGAGGTAAGTAGCATGAATGATTATCTTCGTATTGCAGGTGAAGTACCTAGGTAGGAGCAGGTTATATGACTTGGCCAGGGCACCCTCTAAGTCTGTTATAAAGCTAGAAATAAAACTCCAGACTCTTGGCTTTTTCTTCTCATTCTGAGTCATGGCACTGCTGAAAACAAACGTACCGGACTTATCAGTACCTGTGCTTCTTTTCCTCCTTTGAAAAGTAAACACTGATGTAAATCCTGTCCCTGTTAAGGAAACCTTGCTGTGTGCCCCTTGCACACATGACACTGAGTCCCCAAAGGGCAGTTTAGAGAGTACTCTGCTGTTAAAATGAATGCGCTTCAGTAGCAAAAGGATATTGGGAAGCCAGTTTCTTGCAGCCCAGTCCTAAGAAGAACTAAAAGTATCAGAAGTTTCCTTAACTTCAGAGATTCAGATAATTTCTTTAACATCTACGGTGATTCAGTCCACCTTGGTATTTTGTCCTTAATAATTTCAGAGTGCTTGTACTGTTGGAGTCAGTGTTCTAAAAGGCTTGGTCCCTGCCCTCAAGGAGCATGTACCTTACACTAAGACGAGCCTCATGATACAAAATAGGCATTAGAATCACCCCGTATGTTGCATACCTCTTCGCCCTTCTTTGATCAGATATATATAATTTATTGGCTTTCTCAAGAAGAGTTGAGCATGGAAGAATGGCTGGGACCCTCAACATTTCTCTTGCTCACGGCTGGCTGTAAACTAAGACTGTTGGGTCCCTATTTGGCCAGCAAGCAGCCGTTCCTGGGATGTGCTTGTGGATCCCAAACAGCAGGGATAAAATGACATCCAGTCTTTGCTGTCTCCTCCCCCCGACTGGCACATGAGGGGCTGGTGGCTCAGGTCACAAAGGGACTTTGTGCTGATGCCTTTTTTTTTTTTTTTCTGTGAAATACCTCCTTCTAGTGTGACCTCAGTTTTCTGTTCATGAGCACTTTCCCCCATAAATATGACCGAACAGGTGTTGCTGTGCCGCTAACTGAGTTTCCAGCTGTCCTCCTGCAACACAGACCCTGCAAAATCTGTTGTGTCGTCCTTTCAGGCAGACTACAGAACCATCAAGACGGAGGTGGAGGTCTTCCTTGCAGGATATGGCAGTTTTGTTGCCAGAAGATGGTCGGGAAAGCCTGGCTGACTAACAAAGACAGGCCTTCAGCGGCTGGGTGTAGTTCCAGTTCTGCATCCCCTTTGGCAGGAGCACAGAGGCTGCTGCAGTGTGGCCAGCCAGCAAAATTAGGAAATAAGGACCTCTTTTATTTACTCAGGCTGCTGAATCATGGGCATTCCTGTCTGCTTGGAGAAAAGTCAGGCGGCTCTACTTTCCACTGAAAGTCTCAGGAGTGTTTGAGACTTTCATCTCGGAGTGTTCACACACTTGTTTTAATGTGCTTTATGGAAATGGTGAAACTCAGCAAGTACAGTTGCTGTAGAAAAACATCTGCACTAACTATACACACACATTTGCATCTTTAAATAGACTTTTAGGCCACGGAGCTGGTTTCTAGCAAAGTTTTGGTTTGATTTTTTTTTTTTTTTTTTTCCGGCTGTAAGAGCTATAGTTCTCCAAGAGTCAGCTAGTGTGAAGTGACCGATTCCAAAAATTAAAATGTATCATGGACATGTTAAGTACTTCACATTGAAATGCAGAAAGCTTGCCATAACACGGGAGACATTCCTATAAGTAACACTAGTGATGCCAAAGGGAAAAGAAAAGTTAAATTTGATTCAGAAACCAGAGTGGAAAGAATCCTCCATACTTTCTTCTATATGAAAAAGGAACTTGAAATTGCTCAAATCTACATGAGCCATTTAAACAGAATTTGTGTTGTGACTGCTAACAAGGTTAAGTTGATGGGAACGGTATTTTTCAAAGACTTGTGTAGACCTCAGAGATTGTGGGCCATACTACCATGCCACAGAAGTTTGGGGAGAGCCTGATACCCTTAGAGCATGGACCAACCCCATTGGGAATTTTGTCAGTGAGTTCCTTGTTTGTTCCTGGGAGAACAGATCCATTTATAGGACTAGCAAATGAGGTTTCTATAATTTGTATTTTAAAAGCCAAATCAGCCTTTCCTGACACCTTCATTTATTTTTCTAAAAATAGCATGTTTTAAAAACTTTTTCACTTCTGCTCAGTCTGCTCCATTCCTCAGCCTAAGCCTCATCAGTTCTGTAGGTGATTTCCATGTATTTCAGTTACAAAGACACATGATGAAGATTATCACTCCTGCTTAACCCCACCCCCACGCTCTCCCCTCCCCCTGAACAAGGACTAGAGACAAGAGAGAGACAGAGGTGTCCAGCTCACTTGAATCCTGGTTGGAGTAAAATCTTGATCCTAATCCTGAGCTCACTTGACATGTAGTTGAAATTTACAAGCTTAAGAGAACAGTTATGTAATAAGTATAGTCAGGGGTGGCCCACTGACAAGAACCTGATTTAAGCATGGTGTCAAGGATCGCACACTATTTATAATGGCCCATTGCTCTATAATTCTTTGTACGCTTGTATAATAGTATGTCATGCCTGGAAACAATCTGCAGTTTAATAATAAATTCACTTGCAAAATTTTCAGGCTCACTAGTTACTTTCTTCCAGTCTAAATGTATGACAAATTCTGATTCACTGTTTTCTCCAACTGTACAAATGAGATGATGTGTTTGAAAATATTTTTAAGTGAAACAACAGGAAAGCCTAAAGGAATAAATGTGAAATGTGGTAGATTTTTACCTAGAATATTGAGCAAATTTAATAAATAAATTTTTTCAGTGAAGGGAAATATGAAACATTGGTTTGCTTTAGGGATACCAGCTTTAGTTGAAATCATCATTGAGTTTTTGTTTTTTTAATTTTTTTAAAATTGTTTTTCTATTTGTTGGGCGGTAAGTTTATCTGCGTATGTTCTCTATAATTCACCTTTAAATTTAAGTCACACCCACCATTATAAGACCCTCTCTTATGCTGGAAACATGTTGGGTTATAGACTCATATAAATGAGGCTGCAAAATCATGCGGTTTTCAACTTGTATTGCAAAGCTTTGTTGCAGTGGGCAGGAATCCAGGAATGGTGTTTGGTTGTTTTCTCAGAGTTAGATGGTTGCCATCTGGCATTGATAGTGAGATGGTGTTGTCATCAGTTTCTAGATGCAGGAAAGGAATGATCCTCATCTGTTTCCTGTGGATAAGCAAGAGGTTGATAATCTAGTAAAATCTTGTTAACTTAAAGAAAGCAGACACGGAATTTGTTTACATAATGCTCACCAGTTTCTACTTTTATGTTGATAATATACTTGTAGCTTGCTAGTGAACTTCAGCTTTGAAGAACTTAAACATTTATTTGATCATATTCTAATGGAATATTCTTAGAATATCCTAATAGTACTCCAATTGAACCTGTTATTCTAATACATTCATTATCCCCACCAGCTCTGCTCCATGGTCTTTACTTGTCTGCATTTATGAAAAATTTTGCTCTTGTGGAGAGTGAAAAGCTTTTACAATTTCTTCTGATATTGAATGATAGATTGTTTTGGAAAGCAAAAATGCAACCTATTTAAGGAGGTCTTATTTTCTCCTTGGATGTCAAGAAAGCAACAGAAGTCAGAGTGCACATGTGTGAAGAGCATAGTTAAAAACCTACCTATTACAAGGTAGCTTCACTTTATGGATAACTTGCTAAGGTTCTATCTGGCTTTCTGTCTTGTTTGTCTTTTCTTTGTTACTCATAAATCTTTCAGCATTTACGATAATCATTTATCACTTTTCCTGTTTCCAGTTTTTCACAAGTTGCTTTGTTTCTGCTCACCTCAAAGTGCAGGTCCTGTTTGGCTAAGGAAGTTCATGCTGCTGAAGCTTTTGCAAAAGGAAGAAATGGTGGGCCACCTTTTGAACTTTCCAAACAAAATACACTATTACAATCTGGCCCTCGAGAAACTCATTTTTTCTTGATCCTGGCTGATCCTCGCTACATGTAATATCTAGCAGTACCCTTCTAACATTTAATAATCCATTTCTGGCCTACGGTATTCGAATCTTTCAGTTATTGAAGAAATCCTGGTTGTCTTTCATTACACAAGACATAATTATTATTGTGTTTTCTGTCTTCTTTCATGTGCTTACTTTTTAATATTTTTTTGCAGAAAGCAATAAGGTCTGTATCAATAAGAACCCCATAAAAGATTTTGGTCTTCAGAATTTACTTTTTATATAAAAATAAGCAAAATGCAGAGGGAGTTTTTTATTAAATATTAGGCATCTGGGTTGACTGTATTAATTTTAAATCATTCCTGTAATATTTCCTCTTTTCATTTGGTTCTTCAGATGCTCCCATACTATGCAAATCATTTTAGAATGAATTCAAAAGAAACATTAAATATATTAAAATCTGCATTTTAATAAAATTGTCAATGTGTAATATATACCTAGATTCTAAGGCAGAATGATAAAAAGTAATAAACGGGTAATTTAGACATAGAACTATTTCATATCATTTTATATTTTACAATCCAGTAAAAAAGTAAATGTAGAATAAAAGCTTTAGGCTCAGGTTTGAAATCATTCCACTCAGATATTCTCTTCTTCATCTTTTTTTTTTTTCTAAACAGTTCTAGGTGGTCCCATGAACTCATTCTTGACTTCTCAGCTGGTAAAGTAGACTGTCCCCCTCTTCTCGTTGCAGATGGAGTGGACGTTGAAGATGACCCCACTTGCTCCTGGCCGGCATCCTCACCTTCTAGCAAGGACCAGACTTCCCCGAGCCATGGAGAAGGCTGTGATTTTGGAGAGGAAGAAGGTGGCCCTGGCCTCCCCTATCCATGCCAGTTCTGTGACAAGTCATTTAGCCGCCTCAGCTACCTAAAGCACCATGAGCAGAGCCACAGCGACAAACTGCCTTTCAAATGCACCTATTGCAGCCGGCTGTTCAAACACAAGCGGAGCCGAGACCGCCATATCAAACTCCACACCGGGGACAAGAAGTACCACTGCAGCGAGTGTGATGCTGCGTTCTCCAGAAGTGATCACTTGAAGATTCACTTAAAGACTCACACATCCAACAAGCCATATAAATGTGCCATTTGTCGCCGTGGGTTCCTGTCTTCTAGTTCCTTACATGGACACATGCAGGTTCACGAGAGGAACAAGGACGGTTCCCAGTCTGGTTCCAGGATGGAGGACTGGAAGCTGAAGGACACTCAGAAGTGCAGTCAGTGCGAGGAAGGCTTTGACTTCCCGGAAGACCTCCAGAAGCACATTGCAGAGTGCCACCCCGAATGCTCCCCGAACGAGGACCGAGCAGCCCTGCAGTGCGTCTACTGCCACGAACTTTTTGTAGAGGAGACCTCTCTCCTGAATCACATGGAGCAGATGCACAGTGGGGAGAAGAAGAACTCTTGCAGCATTTGTTCTGAGAGTTTCCACACAGTGGAGGAACTGTACAGCCACATGGATAGTCACCAGCAATCTGAGTCATGCAATCACAGCAACAGCCCTTCCCTGGTCACAGTGGGCTACACCTCTGTGTCCAGCACGACTCCAGATTCCAACCTCTCGGTGGACAGCTCAACCATGGTGGAGGCCGCCCCGCCAATCCCAAAGAGTCGAGGGAGGAAGCGGGCTGCTCAGCAAACCTCTGACATGTCTGTTGCCTCAAGTAAACAAGCAAAAGTTACCTACAGCTGTATTTACTGCAATAAGCAGTTATTTTCGAGTCTAGCAGTTCTGCAGATTCACCTGAAAACTATGCATTTAGATAAGCCAGAACAGGCCCATATTTGTCAGTATTGCTTGGAGGTATTGCCCTCCCTCTATAACCTAAATGAACATCTTAAGCAAGTGCATGAAGCTCAGGACCCAGGTCTGATTGTTTCTGCCATGCCTGCCATAGTCTACCAGTGTAACTTCTGCTCTGAAGTTGTCAATGACCTCAACACTCTTCAGGAACACATCCGATGTTCTCATGGATTTGCAAACCCTGCAGGGAAGGATAGCAATGCATTCTTTTGCCCCCATTGCTACATGGGGTTTCTCACTGACTCTTCCCTCGAAGAGCACATAAGACAGGTCCATTGTGATCTCAGTGGCTCCCGATTTGGGTCTCCAGTGCTTGGGACTCCAAAAGAACCAGTAGTAGAAGTCTATTCTTGTTCCTATTGTACGAATTCTCCAATATTCAACAGCGTTCTTAAACTGAACAAACACATCAAAGAGAATCATAAAAACATTCCTTTGGCCCTGAATTATATACACAATGGGAAGAAATCCAGGGCCTTGAGCCCCCTCTCTCCTGTGGCCATAGAGCAGACGTCTCTTAAGATGATGCAGGCAGTGGGAGGTGCAACTGCACGTCCAGCCGGAGAATATATTTGTAATCAGTGTGGTGCTAAGTACACGTCCCTAGACAGCTTTCAGACTCACCTAAAAACTCATCTTGACACTGTGCTTCCAAAACTGACCTGCCCTCAGTGCAACAAGGAATTCCCCAACCAAGAGTCCCTGCTGAAGCACGTGACCATTCATTTTATGATCACCTCAACGTATTATATCTGTGAGAGTTGTGATAAGCAGTTCACATCGGTGGATGACCTTCAGAAACACCTGCTGGACATGCATACCTTTGTCTTCTTTCGCTGCACCCTATGCCAAGAAGTCTTTGACTCGAAAGTCTCCATTCAGCTCCACTTGGCTGTGAAGCACAGCAATGAAAAGAAAGTCTACAGGTGTACCTCTTGCAACTGGGACTTCCGCAATGAGACCGACTTGCAGCTGCATGTGAAACACAACCACCTGGAAAATCAAGGGAAGGTACACAAGTGCATCTTCTGTGGTGAGTCTTTTGGCACCGAGGTGGAGCTCCAGTGCCACATCACCACTCACAGTAAGAAGTACAATTGCAAGTTCTGCAGCAAAGCCTTCCACGCGATCATTTTGCTAGAGAAACACTTGCGGGAAAAGCATTGTGTGTTTGAAACCAAGACTCCCAACTGTGGAACCAATGGGGCTTCCGAGCAAGTTCAGAAGGAGGAGGTGGAGCTGCAGACCTTGCTGACCAACAGCCAGGAATCTCACAACAGTCACGACGGGAGTGAAGAAGACGTGGACACGTCGGAGCCCATGTATGGGTGCGACATTTGTGGAGCAGCCTACACGATGGAGACTCTGCTGCAGAACCATCAGCTCCGAGATCACAACATCAGGCCCGGAGAGAGTGCCATCGTGAAGAAGAAAGCCGAGCTCATCAAAGGGAATTACAAGTGTAACGTGTGCTCTCGAACCTTCTTCTCAGAAAATGGGCTCCGTGAACATATGCAGACCCACCTAGGCCCCGTCAAACACTACATGTGCCCAATTTGTGGAGAGCGGTTTCCCTCCCTTTTAACTCTTACTGAACACAAAGTCACACATAGTAAGAGTCTCGATACTGGGAACTGCCGGATTTGCAAGATGCCCCTCCAGAGTGAGGAGGAGTTTTTAGAGCATTGCCAAATGCATCCCGACTTGAGGAATTCCCTGACGGGATTTCGCTGCGTGGTCTGCATGCAGACGGTGACCTCCACCTTAGAACTCAAAATCCATGGGACATTCCACATGCAAAAGACAGGGAACGGGTCCGCAGTCCAGACCACCGGCCGTGGCCAGCACATCCCCAAACTGTACAAGTGCGCATCTTGCCTCAAAGAATTCCGTTCCAAGCAAGATCTGGTGAAGCTTGACATCAATGGCCTGCCCTACGGCCTGTGCGCTGGCTGCGTGAATCTCAGTAAGAGCGGTAGCCCAGGCATCAGCATCCCTCCCGGCACGAACAGACCAGGCTTGGGCCAGAACGAGAGTCTGAGTGCCATGGAGGGTAAAGGCAAGGCAGGCGGACTGAAGACTCGCTGCTCCAGCTGCAATGTTAAGTTTGAGTCTGAAAGTGAACTCCAGAACCACATCCAAACGGTCCACCGAGAGCTCGTGCCAGATAGCAACAGCACGCAGTTGAAAACGCCACAAGTCTCACCCATGCCCAGAATCAGTCCCTCCCAGTCAGATGAGGTAACTTGCCTTTTTAATGTTTGCCGTTTAACCTCCTCCAGAAACTGTCCCGCATTGTGTTTAGTACACTTTCTCCAGCTTTATTTATTGTCCTGTGCCAAGAGATGCTTAGAGTGAAGTGCCATGGTTTTTGTTTTTTTTACTCTCAGAGCCATTAGCTAGCAATTATTTGCTTCTTGATAAGCAGCATTTTGGCTTGAATGGTGCAAAATAGGACTAATTCCAGTCTCCCTGGGTTATTTTCTTCTCTATGAGTGAAGAGACCAGCGCTCATGCTAATACCACTGAGACCTAGAATCTCAGCATAGCTTCACCGTGAGTTGAAATCCCCAGCTATGACTTGTGTGTATGGTGGAGAGATAATGACACAAAAGTAAGATACTATTAGCCAACATGCTGGGTTAGAGTAAATCGGAAAGTATATATATTTGTGGATAACAAATTGGGTAAGGGTGGCTTTTCAATACCATGTTATCAACACTCACTGTTTTTCTTTGTCTCCAGGGTAATGAGGAAAATATTTTTTCACAGCAGGGTTTTCGAAACCCCCCTACCTTGATTAAGCACCATGTGCCCAAAATACATTTTTTTTTAATTGTTAAATTTAATGAGGTTACATTGGTTGGTAACAATTAGATAGTTTCCCGATGTACAACTCCACATCATATCACCCATGCAGTGCATTATGTGCCCAGCTCCCAGAATCAGGTCCCCCTCCACCACCATATATCTGGTGCCCACTCCTCCCTCCCCCCACAACTCGCCCTCCCCCCTCCTCCCTCCTCTTCAGGTAAACACCAAACCATTGAGTGTGTCCATAATGCTTGTGCCCTCTCCCACCTCCCCTCCCTCTCTCCCTCCCC